>JAKCPI010004842.1:0-13654 GCA_023213315.1 Euborellia annulipes
TTTAATGGTAACATACTCATTCTTATAAAAATGCAAAATTTCTTTTGGAAAGTTGGTCGAGAAAACAGATATTAGATAATTATTATACAATATAGAAACAGAGATAAAAAAATTAAATGTGTTAATTAATTACAATCCTGAATTTCTCACTAGTTTTAAACCCTCAAAACTTGTAATTTACATATTCAGTAATTTTATGACATAGTAATTAAAAAAAAATCGAGAATATTCCGTTAAGCAGTTAAGGACTGCTTAACATGGATAGTGACCCCATTACTATTGAATTGTGTCACTAATATATATATACTAATATATATATATATATATATATAGAGATGTATATTATGTAACCCATCTCATGAAGAAAAAATGAATTCCACCTCTAATTTCTATCAAAAAGTTTAATTAAAATATTTTTTTCCATTATTATTTATTTTTTTTTTTTAATTCCTTCAATTAAAAAAATATATAATTTTTTTATCAATCAATGTAATAATTAATTATTTAATAATATTAATTTTATTTCAATAAATTTTGTACCCAAAATGGGTCTGTGTAACAGGAGAATAGAATAGTAGAGGAGGTGTTGGCGCTAAAAGTGACGTCACGAAAGAAATAACACCCTCCTCTCTGTTTTTAATCTCCTGATACTCCACCTTTCCATCTTCCTGATACATCCCAAGATTTCATCATTGGAATTCTATATATTATTTATTATTAAAATAACTTGATTTGTGTTATAACCCTGTGGAGACTTTAAAAATTATACTTATTCTAAAAAGTCTCCACGAGGTAGCAGCACAAATCATAAAACCCTCCAATATCTGAAGACTTTGTCTAATCATGCTGATTAAAGTTGCTACCTCGTGGAGACTTTTAGAATAAGTATAATTTTTAAAGTCTCCACAAGGTTGCAGGACAAATCAAAGATTTTAATAATAAATAATATAATGATGAAATGTCTTGGGATGTATCAGGAGATTGGGTATCAGGAGATTAAAAAACAGAAAGGAGGTTATTTCTTTTCGTGACGTCACTTTTAGCGCCAACACACTCCTCTACTATTCTATTCTCCTGTTCACAGACCCACTTTGAATACAAAATTTATTGAAATAAAATTAATATTATTAAATAATTAATTATTACATTGATTGATAAATAATTATATATTTTTTAATTGAAGAATTAAAAAAAATAATAAATAAATAAATAATAATGGAAAAATATTTTAATTAAACTTTTTGATAAATTAGAGGTGGAATTTATTTTTTTCTTCATGAGATGGGTTATTAAAAAAATACATCTCTATATATATATATATATATATATATATATATATGTATATATATATATTAGTATATATATATATTAGTGACACAATTCAATACCCATGGGGTCACCTATCCATGGTTAAGCAGTCCTTGGCTTTGCTTAACCCGAATATTCTCGATTTTTTTTAAATTTTTGTGTCTCGAAAATTACTGAATATGGAAATACACGTTTTGAGGGTTTAAAACTAGTGAGAAATTCCAGGATTGTAATTAATTAACACTATTTAATTTTTTTTTATCTCTGTTTCTATATTGTATAATAATTATCTATCATATATATATATATATATATATATCTATTTTCTCGACCAACTTTCCAAAAGAAATTTTGCATTTTTATAAGAATGAGTATGTTACCATTAAAAAAAATCTATGTAATATTGGAGGCAGTTAGCACACAACTTTCTCTTACCCCTTCGGTAAGAGAAAAGTTGTGCACCGTGCTGGTCACACCAGATTTTTTGTGTGTCGTGATATATTTAGTTTCCCATAGCACCTTAGTTTCAAACTTGCATTTTAAATGTTGACTGCTTGAAACTATGGTTATTTTTCAAAATTTTAATCTCATATTTGGACATTTTATACACAATATAGATTCGTAAATAAATACAAAATTTCATAAGAATTGGAAAATAAAATTTTAAATGCCTAAAAAGTTCTAAGGGGGCCCCTTTGAATCGAAATTAACATACAAATCCCTATAGGACAATTACATTGTTCCTATGCGAAGATAAGGTGGAAAGTTTAAAACGCGTAGAAAGAGAAATTCACACAGACACTGCATATGTAGTGGTGAGTCAATTGGGCTGCCTAACAGTAGGCGTCTTTCAAATTGCTCAGGGCTGCAAATGTTTATGTTCCCCATGGTATAGCCACCCGAAATAAATAAATTTTAAACATTCACACTCATACTCACACACACATTCACACTGTCTTTTCGGCTACTCAGGCCATTTAAGACTTTAGACGATAACAGTTGTAATTAATACCATGGGGAACATAAACATTTGCACCCTAACAGGTTTGCAAGACGCCTACTAGTTAGGCAGCCCAATTGACTCACCACTACATATGCAGTGTCTGTGTGAATTTACCTGAGCTAGGGTTCTGAGGGTATTTTATGAAGAAGCCATAAACCATCCCTTTGGAAAATAGATACATTTTAAATAAAAATTTGCGAATTCTCTCTCTATCTCGCAATGCAAGTAGCCAGATCGGTGAAATTTAGTAAATAATTCTTACCCTAAAATTGTATATCTGTTTCAAATTTTGGATTAATTGCAATACTTCAACCGGAAGTAGTTAGTACTTTACCTAAGATTATAAAAATTACCTTTTAAAAATATTTTAAACTGGTTATTAATTTTGAAAGTGGCCTAATTCCATTCTTGGTAAGAAGGGTTTGAAAGTTTTATAAACATATACCATACATTTAAATAGCCGGGCAACAAATTAATAGGCCAGAATCGATAGCAAAGAATTGAAATATATTTTCGCCACTTTGCTACTCAAAAGAGAAGTCCATTTCTTTCTCACTTTCTTTACTAAAAATATTACATTTTTAAAATACTTCTATAATCTTAGGTAAAGTAGGCTTACTCCCGGTTGAAGTATTTACTACAAAATTTGAAACAGATCTCCAATTTTAAGGGCAAGAATTATTTATTAAATTTCATCGATCTGGCTTCTTGTATTGCGAGATAGAAAGAAGAATTCGCAAATTTTTACTTTCTCTTATTTTATTTAAATTTTATCTATTGTCTGAACATGCCACATTCTATGTTGTAAGACCTCTCGAGACAAAAATCCGAAATAACAGTTTTTTTTTTTTAAGAATATAAATAAGAATATTTTAACGCCCCGAGATATTATTACCTGGTATAAAGGTCTATAGATATCGGAAAAATTTTACTAAAAATTGGGACACAAGTTTCGTTCAAATTGTGAAATAAGTTAATTTTTTCCAAATAAGAAGATAAGATTAATTAAAATGTTGAAATTCTATTAATTTGAGATCAAATTCATTTGATATGAAAGGGCTACGCTATATCGCTATATAGATTGTTCAAAAGGGTTGGTTTATGGTCTATCATAAAAGACCCTCAGAACCCTAGCTCAGGTAAATTCACACAGACACTGCATATGTAGTGGTGAGTCGATTGGGCTGCCTAACTAGTAGGCGTCTTGCAAACCTGTTAGGGTGCAAATGTTTATGTTCCCCATGGTATATATATTATGGTTCAGGCATTTCTATTTAAGCCATTTGGTATCCAAATGGCTTAAATAAAATCATCGGACTGCCTGGGTCCGAACTCCGCGACGTTTGGTATAGGAGGTAGGCACGCTACCTACTACGCCAAACTCGGGGACAAAAGAAAATTATTACTACGTATTCCCAATCCAGTGTCTGTTTGAGGATTTATTTACATTCATATAGAATATATAAATGCAAAGAATACATTAATTTTTCTCTATACATTTCCAATGGGAGAAATCGTACCTTTAGGAATTGATAACTCAAAAAGTTATAGGAATTTCGGGACCAGAGATTTTCCTGGACTCACCATATCGTCCTTTATAAGACTGCAAAATTTATTTTAAAAATTCCAACGGGAAGTTTGTCAAACAGAGCGTGACAGACGGACGGACAGACAGACGGACACTCCGCTATTATTATATATAGATTATGCGGCTCAAGTGTGAAGTTAGCTGTCGATAAATGGAATGATGATGGTTATATTTCATTAAAACCGAAACTGTTACCTCAAAAGAGAGTTTAATTTCGTAGAGACTGACTACCTGGCTGCCCGCTCCTTTAGCCTCTTATTGTTTAATACAACAGCCACTTTATTTCTTCAAATCATTTAAATAAACGAATTTCAGGGGATTTTTTTGAAATGTCCAACAAAACAAAGAATTTCTAATAGCCTCCGTCCTTATTCGTTATCCCATATGACTTTAACTTTTAAATTTTATTTCCAAGTGGAAATATAATTATTGTAAAATAAATATTAAGATTTCAATGTATTATTTATTACCTTTGCAGTAAGTCCATATATCTATCACGGGCTTCTAAGAATTCCGTGAACTGTTCTTCCATCATAAATACTCTTTTAACATAACTCGCAATAAGATCTTCTAAATTTGCGACAACCGCTGCCCAACCTTAAAAAAAATTGGTGAAAGAGATGTTATTGGATTCAATTATCGAGCCAAGGAAAAAAGAAACCTTCATTTAGCTGTATATTGTTTTATTATTAAATTTAATTTTCTCCTCATATATAAAATATATTGGTCAAAATCCTTTTGTAAACAATTTAGGCCCATTCTACACGGGCGTTTTGAACGCGTTCGTGGGGGTTTCTAACGCGTAAAACTTGTTCAAAACGCTCTCATTTAAACTCCTTAGTTCTGTTTGACGCGCGCTTTTAAAGTGTTGAAAACTCGGCAAAAACGGTCGTGTAGAATGGACCTAAAAGAAAAAGAAAAATATTTGTTTGATCAATATACCTTGTTGTTGGAGATGTTGATCTAAAACCAGTTTTTCACAGACTTTGCTATGCTCACGAGCTAATTCGCAAAATTCTTGGGCAAGAGCTGTTCGCTTCTGAACTGTAGCATAAGTGGCGCTCAGGTTTAAACATTCTTCCATTTGATTTAAAAGTTCTGCATCTGCAAATATAAATTGCAATTAATTTTTATAGATTTTTACTTTCTCTTACCTCTATATACATATATTAATATAATTCACATGTCAAAAATTCGATGTCGAGATTTTGATGGATATACACGTTTTGAGGTCCCCTGGATCAATTTTAAGCATGAAGGAATTGAACTATAAAGCTGAAATTTTATATTTAAGTTAGACACTGCCCCCCCCCTTCCCCCCTGGAGCGTGAAAATAAGCTTTTAAACAAAATCAGCCTAAAATTATTATTACTTAACTTTTTTCTCATTCACACTCACACTCACACACACATTCACACTGTCTTTTCGGCAACTCTGGCCATATAAGACATTTACGATATCCGTTATGAATATGTATTATTTAGGGTCCAGGCATTCTTATTTAAGCCATTTGGTATCCAATTGGCTTAAATAAAATCATCGGACTGCCTGGGATCCGAACCCGGCGCGGGTTCGGCACGCTAACCTCTACACCAAGCCCCGAGGGCCCATTTTGCTCTTTAAAATTGTTTGAAACACACGTTACTCTTGTAGCTCATAGGAAAGATAGAAGAAATAGTCGCCATGATAACAAAATATAAATATCTTTCTCTGTTTTTAAATATATCTTGAATTCTAATATATCAGCGGCCCTCGGGGCTTGGAGTAGATGTTAGCGTGCTAACCTCATATACCAAACGTCGCACATAGGAGTATTTGTTCAATAAACCCGGACAAAAGTCGAAATCACTAAGTTATTCAAAAGTCGCAATAAACTCATTGTTTCTCAAGCTAGATAACCGGTGCGTCCTAAGGTAGGCTTAAAAATTCCATGGCTCTACACTTGTTTACATACGAGCAGTCGGAACTCAGTCAATATCTAGATCGCATCTCTTTTGTTCTAGGCTGCTTCGATTGTGCTAATAGTTTGTATTGCTCTAGTATTTCGGTGTGAATGTTTTACAAGAAAAAGTTTTTGAATATTGCAGAAGGAGGTACGTACTATATTTTAAAACATAAATTGATTCATTTGCAGTGAGAATTTTAATTTTTTTACATTTATTAAACTATATTACGAAGCCAAAATTTTTGGCATACATTTTTAGTTCAATTTTCAGACAAAAGCATTTTTGTTTATGTGTCTGATCTTGTCGGGCTATAATTTATATACTGTCTTAAAATATAGTTATTTGACTATTATATACCACTCTTACATCTTCCCCCTAAATCCCCCATCTTGTTTTACAGTTACTTCAAATTAATGAGTAAAAAAAATGAATTATTTCAAGTAAAACAAAATGTCGGACTTAAGGGATGATGTAAGTGTGCTATATAATAGTCAAATAACCATATTTTATGGCTATATATAAATAATAGCCAGAAAAGATCAAACACATAAACAAAAATGCTTTTGTCTGATAATTAAACTAAAAATGTATGCCAAAAATTTTGGCTTCGTAATATAGTTTGCAAACGTAAAATTCTGACTGAAAATGAATCAATTTATGTTTTGAAATACAGTATCTAAGTAGTAGTAGTAGCTAAGCTCAGAATTTACTATTTCCTTCCAAAACCTTGGGGGCGGGGGCGGTCGGCCCCCCATTGTCACCCCCCCCCCTTAAAATAGCTTCCCTGTTTATGGCTACCTTAGGAGGGACCGGTTATCTGTTGAATAGCTTGAGGAACAATAATTTTATTACGACTTTTGAGTAACTTAGTGATTTCGACTTTTGTCCGGGTTTATTGAACAAATACTCCTATGTGCGTCGCGGGTTCAGACCCCAGGCAGTCTGATGATCTTATTTAAGCCAATTGGATACCAAATGGCTTAAATAAGAATGCCTGGACCCCCATATATGTATATTAAATCAATAACGGATATTGTAAAAGTCTTAAATGGCCTAAGTTGCCGAAAAGACAGTGTGAATGTGAGTGAAAGTGTGAGTGTGAATAAGAAAAAGGTGTGAGTGTTTAAAAATATATATATCAGCGGAAACTAAACATGTCATCAGAAAAAATCTGGTGTGACAAGCATAGTACAATACTTTCCCTTACCAAAGGTAAGAGAAAGTTGTGTGCTGTGCGAAGAGTCACGCCAGATTTTTTAATAATTTTTGTAGAGGAAGTTCCAAGGATTTAATAATACCTGATTCAAATTCAATGCTGACAGAGGGTGGCGTCATGTGTTCGTTTTTCAGATGGGCTGTAGAGAAAAGGAAAATTGGATTGGTATCGGTTCCCCCAGGGTAGCTGCCAACAAGAGAATTATCATCGAGCGTTTCGCCACCACTCACTAACAAAACTTGTGACTCGGCTGGAATCTTGCATGTTCGAGCAATAGCTTGCCGCAATTGATGGACACTAAAAAATGCAAAATTTTTAGTTAGAGAGGCTTAGGAGGAAAAAGAGAAGTGGGCACCAAATTAGAAGATTAAAGACAATCTAAAAAGAGTAATGAGGAGATAAAGGGAGCTGAAAGCAAATAAAGTAAAAAATATATTTGTCTACTATTGTTTTATTTCATACAACAACATGATGGGCCAACTATCCTCCTCATAAATAAATACACGGTATATATTATCTGTAACAGCCAAAAGTATCCACTCTAGAAGTGCACCCTATCGGTGAGAGAAACAACCATAAAGTTTAAAGAGAGCAGGTGCCTTTTAAAGGGTACTTAAAGGTATGATGTTAATGATAATTAAATAAAAATAATTAAATAATGAAAATTTATCATGTGTAAGTTTTTATTATGTGATTTATGTGTTGGACGCAACTAAATAAGGAGCTTGCTCTAATGTCTCTAAGCTTAGAGAGATCGCTCTCTGTCACAACTCTCGCAAATGGATACTTTTGGCTATTACAGATAATATATATATAAACTTAGGGAATATAAAAATTCTTATGAAGTTCACATTACTTATTCAAAGTCATGTCATAAATAATAATTAGCGGCATTCGCATTCGGTATGTATATACGCGTATATTGATACAGTTTAGTCCGGAGTTCTCGGTACCTCTCTATCAACTTTTACAAATCCTTACAAGTGGTTCTTTATCAATGCTCTGTCGCCTCATGCCGAGAACTCTGGCCCTTTGTCATCAGTGATTGACGCTAATTTTATTATTTATAATAATTCTTTTTATTAAGCAAATATGAGTTCATACGGAATTTTTATTATCTTTTTTATATTTTCCTTAGGTTGGATTAAATATTTGATATGTTGTTTAGAAAAATTTTCACGACGCACAGTTTGGGAAGCTCTGCTTTAACCAAAACTTGTCAATCATTTTTTCATTGCGAATAAAATCGAAATTTTATTAATTGAATTTTGATAAGAAATTATTTAAATATTATAATAAATGAAAGCTTGAAGAAAAATTGATTCGATTGATTTTTAGAATGAAATTTTTACACAAATTAGAACCAATCCCTTTTTGTAAAAGTGGAAATTCAATAGCATCACTTGTCCAGAAACATTCTACAGGGTTAGTAACAATAAATTAATCATCTTTAAAAACTAAAATATGAAAATATATATATTACCTTTCCATAGCCAAGTTCATATCAAACGTCAACATATTTCCCGTGTCGACGAGGAATATGTACAACATTCTTTCAGTCTAGAAGGCGCCTTCAAGGCGCTCGGCTTAATATCAATGCTTTTCTTTAATACTCATCCTAGAAAACAAAGAAAAAATATATAATAATCGGAATATTATTGTTGGTGATTGAAGTTGTTGTTAAGGTTGTCAAAAATTAATAACAAATACGCATTATTAAAAGGTTTTACTTTAAATATTAAATTTAAAACAATATAAATGATGTAATTATTTTAATTGTTTAAATATAATCATTAACTAAATTAGTAAAATTAAAATAATATATTTAGTAGAAATATGAAAATAAAAAATTGAAAAATGAATATTAATTAAAAGGTAATAAAGGTTTATGAAATAGTTTGAATTAGTGCATAGTCAGAAAATACGTTTTTTTTTTTTTGTTTTGTTTGAGACAAAAATAAATAAATAAATCGTCATCGATTACCTCACGCCAGCAAAATGTCAAGAAAATTGTGATAAATGAAAGTTGATGAAGCCCATTGGAAAATTTAATTTATTTCTAAACGAGGACTAGGTAATTAAAAAATTAAATCAAAATAAAGTACAAGGTTATTAAAGTGAAAAGAAGACAGCTGTTGACTGTTGGTGGAAGAAACAAGATTGAAGAGAGAAACAAGAAGTGCACGGAAAAAGAATAGCTCACACTAGTGTGAACATAGAAACACACAGGTGAAGTATAATTGATTTAATTTATAAAAAATTTATGGGTAGGCCATTTAAAATTAGATAATATCCATATTATAAAAAAAAAAATATCTAAAATGAATATAAGGTTATATGTTAAAGGAGAAGACCTCAAATAATTGATAAAAAATTATCGGTTTCAGAAATCTTCACCCCATTCTAAAACACCCTCCTGACGAGGAGAGATTATTCCGCCGAAGACACTTGTATTTTTTTTTTCTTCAGAAATTAATTTAATAAAATTAATTTCAATATCTCAATATTAATGTTGGTTGTTTTATTTTTCCTTTTTAAATTATATTAGCCTAGTAAGGAGAGAGAGTTTGGGATGTTTCAATATAATTTTATTTATCTAGTTTAGTGCTCCCCCACCCCCTCCTAAACAAATTCTTGCTTCGCTAGTGAGTGGGGGAGGGGGAGAGTAAGAAAAAAATAACTGAAAAATCTGGTGTAGTTGGTTGCACACACATAAATAGACCGTCTTGTCTTACCCACTACTCTACTTGAACTTGGACTTGGACCTTCCTTAACATTTTAACACTTGCACTGCACCAAGAAATATTGATTGTAGATGGCAGTAAGGAAGATCATTTTATTCTAAGGACCGTTGGCCAAAAATTAAATAATTTGGCATATTATCCGTTTATTTGTAAATAATTTGTTGGAAAGAAATATTCATAAATAGACTCTGCTGTTCTCAGTCAGTAGTTCTTTCACTTGATCCCAAGGTTCTTCATTAAAATCTAGTGCACACTGGCTGCTCCTCTCCTTTCGCGTACTAGAATACTAGGACTTTATACCATATACTTAAGGCTGGTCGTCCACTGGAAGCGTAAACGCACACCGCTACAAGAGTCGCGGCTACACGCGACAAGGGTCGTCCACTGCACGCGACTTCGCGCTACATTCGACATAAAATATCATATACATTTCTAAGTAAATTTAAAACAAATCATATAATTTTAATAAATAATTAAATTGAAATATAAAACTAAGATAAAAATGTCGAAATTTATTTATTTTCGCTAAATTTTCAAATAATCTTATTTTAAAATTCTTTATATTCTGGGATGAAGGTTATTTCAATTGTGGCGCTCACTGTATAAGCAATTTTACAATTTTATGAAAATTGCATTCATGGAATGCTCATCTTCTTTGTCATATTGGATGGGGCTAAGTGACGATTTGTAAAACATCTGTTGCTTGTACTGAGGATCGAAATATCTACAAATAAACGAATACGCAAAATTATTTAATTTTAATCCTTAGAATAAATTAAAGAAATATTATAATTTGGGAACAAACTTGCCCGCCGAGGGCGGGCAATTGCAGTCATAAATAGACGCTGTCCCCAGTCAGTACTCTCACTTGATCTCAAGCTCTTATTATTCCCTGATCTCAAGATCCTTGCTTAAAATCTAGAGCACACTGGCTGCTCCTGCTCCTTTCACCGTACTAGTTAGTATACTAGCACGTACAGTACGTATACTTCTCAAATTTAGGGTATATTTAATAATGAATATATTTGCAGATGGGTTCTCAAAAAATGATAAGAGTTCACTTCAGATTCTATTCTTCGTTTGTCGAGTTAAAGACCGGTCTAACTCAAAAAAAAAATGCTATTTAGAGTTTTTTTGTACAAATTATCTTCCAATTGCCTCTACTAACTTTCTGCAAGTCCTCTTCTTAAAAAACTTAGAGGATCATCCATAGAAAGTAAAATTGAGAATTGAGATTAAACCTAATATTATTATTATTATGAAGAAATTAATAAAATATTAACACGTATCCAAGAGGGAAAGGAACGGGGGGAGGGGGGATGTTAAGTCAGGGAGAGTATCTCCGCGCTAGGTTTAAAAAAAAATAAAACAAAAAATATGGAATTAATAAAAGTTTAATTTTAGAAAAAATTGAAATTGAAATTATAATAAAAATGATCATGATTATATTTTATTTGTGTTTTTGTCAAAAAAGAATGTACAAAAAACTACAAATAGATGAGCAATATATAAAAATTATTAAAATTATCTATAAAATATTTTTATCCAATTTTAAACTTACATAATTTGGTGAAGGGCCCGTGTCAAATAAGGGGTAGTATTTTTTTTTTTTTTTTTTTTTAATTTCAGAGAAACAGGGGACAGGCGTGAGTGCGAGCGAATTTTTTGCATGTGAATCATGCGTTGGAATTTATATATCTTCACTCAAGCGCCATCATACCTGCTCCTCGAATTACATATATGAATATTAATTATATAAGTTTACGATATCCCTCCTTTACATATTGAATTTATAAAAATAATTTGAGATCTAAAAATTCTTTTTAGATATTATTATAAAATTATACAGAGCTAGGTTAATTATATCTATCCAATGCTGGCTTTTATTCTCCGGTCCTTTCCTTATATATGTGATCCAGCGACAAACTTATAATTGTAATAAGAAAAAAACTAATAAAATGAAAATAGGAAAATATAAAACGAGGTGTGCCCGTGACCCTGGATCATAGAGAAGACATTAGCTTTTCATGGCTCCTCAGGCCCAGGACCCCTTCCCGTCCCAAGAGAGAAAAATGTATTCCATTTGAATTGACTACAAATCATTTGAAATAAATAGGGATGGGGTCTAAAAAGACCTTAAAAAAGGAGTGATGGCTGTAGGCTGCAGTCCTCCGGAAATCGGTCGTCGCTCCGTTTCCTCTTCACACGTTGAAGTCTTTTTTTTTTAAAGTATATGTCGAAGTCTATTTTAGAGAGCTTATCTCGTACCAACGTTGGAGATTCAATCAGTGCAGAAAAGAACTCCTTCAAAAAACCAAATCAGCATGATGAATAGTTAATTTCAAACTGGTAACCGTTGGCTCTAGTTGAAACATTATGCTTTAACGGGAAATTATATTCAAGTATGATACACAAAGATTTTTGTTTCAATGATTTATTTATTTAACATTAACACTTTATACGTATTTCGACACATGTGTCATCATCGGAAGTGAATTACATACTGAATGGACTAGAATCGCATTATTTTTCAACTGGGGGTAGCCAGAGTGGCTTGAAAGGTGGTGGGGGTAGGGGATAGAGAGAGCCTTTTCCAGGAAAAATCGTGTTCGGTGATGAAACAAATGCCATAGATACCTCTATTCAAAAATGTCAACAAAGGTGTTCGATGTAGAAACAATTGCTCATTCATCAGATTTTGACCTTTTTTGACTGCTTTGTGGATTTCCAATGCTTTAAGTTATCCAATTTTGCTCCCTTTGGGTCAATTCGATGTTGTCTATTTCACAACTATGACCACACTCTATTAAAAATAATCTAATTTGTTGACTTCTCTTCTAGCAAGGAGATTTGTACAAAAAATTTACATAGGTTAAGAATTTTTGATAGTCCATCCCTAAGATTGGAACGGAAGGGTTATTGATTGTTAGTCTATTTTGAAGTTGTTAAAATCGTCTATTAAGAAATAATAGACACATAACAGACAGACGCAAGGCCTCTCCTAAAAAATTTTAAAATATGGACAAGTTGCTTTTCTGCAGTAAGCGGTTTAATTGTCATGAAGGTGTTAACTAGGGGGGTGCCGGGGGAGAAAATATGGGGCTTTGCAGACCCCCGGGGGATGGCTGGTCCCCCCCCAGTCAAATTCTGTAGTTACGCGCATGGTAATTGTAGTTGCCTTTGAAGAACAGCTGTTATGCCTTAATGGAAATATAAAGGATTTTTAAAACTCATTAAAAATTACAATTTTATAATTCTTTTTCCCTTACGCATCAACGAAGCTCCACACACCAATTGTTATTATATGTATTTGTAGGCATCACTCAATTGAGAACAGCAAGTACAGTAATTTCGAATATTCTGTGAAAAGCAAATTTTCCACATCTTTCAAACATGGCATTTGTTTCATTACACTAGCGATCTTTATTTTCTATTGTAGTTATTTAATTTAAAAATCAGCGAGTCCTTTCCACACACACTTTATTATAATTAGGGGTGTTCGATTATTGAAAAAAATAATCGATTTTCGATTATAAAAAATAATCGATTATTCCGATTAATCGGAGAACCGATTAATCGAAAATAATCGAGAATAATCGGAGAACCGATTAATCGAAAATAATCGGAATAATCAGTGTCCCGATTGATCGAAAATAATCGGAATAATCGGTGTCCCGATTAATCGAAAATAATCTATATCTATAATGATTTTATTTAAGACATTTGGCTACCAAAAATTTCTTATTTTTGAAACGGGGTTGGAATATATGTTCACCTCAATCGATTATTTGGATACAATCAATGTTAAAAAAAAAACTACCGATTATTTCTCTAAAATCAGTTATGAAA
>JAKCPI010004843.1:0-23160 GCA_023213315.1 Euborellia annulipes
TATATATGAATTGAATTAAATTTCTATTAACAAAGACTAATTTTGTGTTTTTATGTTCCAGATATATATATACGGATAAAATAAAATTAAGTTCGTTTGATCAAGCATGTGAATTATGTTACGCAGCTAAAAAATATATGCTACCACATTTAGTCCAACATTGTACAAACTATTTATGGAAAGATATCACAGCTCGGAATGCATGCCGAGCTCTTGAATTTGCCAGACTCTTCGAAGAACCTCAACTCGTGAATAAATCTCTAGAAGTAATATCTCTTTAGAACCATGAAAAAATTTATCATCTGTTCATAGAATTATAAAAGTGTTTCTTTTTTACTTATAATTTTTTTAAAGATAATTCGATGGGAAACACCTCAAGTTCTTGCTGAGGCCTCATTTGAGGAAATTGAGGTCGCGACTCTTGCCACAATTCTTGAGCAAGATGAATTAGCTGTTGAATCCGAATTGCAATTGTTTCGAGCTATTGAACGATGGGCAATACGCGAATGCACCAGAAAAGGTATTCTTATTACTGTTTTATTTATATTTTTAAATACATATAGATTTTTTTAACAAAATATTTTTAAAGGTCTTTCCGCTGATGATCCAAAGTCAATTCGTTCTGTCACAAGCACATTAATTCCTTTAATAAGATTTTTAACCATGAAGCCAGCTGAATTCGCAGAAGGTCCAGCTCAATCCAAACTTTTAACTCAGGTGTGTTGATAGATTTATTTTTTTTTTTTATAATAAATCAATAGTTCTTTTAAAAGTTAACATTATTATTAATATAAATCGAAAAAATAATTTATAAAATTAAATTCTCTTTAATTAAATTTAATTCTTATTCAATTTTAACTGCTGAGGCCATTTTGACTTGAGAATATATTTTGTATTTGTTTAACACTTGAATTCCGGAAGCCGTTCAATTCTCTTGCTTCTGAGGGGCACCTACCCCAGATGCAGTAGAACTTGGCGTTGCTTAACTAGAGCGATCTCTGTGGTTGTTCTTCTTCGCCTCGAACTTTTTGAAAATGCAATTCTTTCTCACTGTATAAATTTCATTTATACGAGGTTTATTTCAAAAGTCATGGCAATATCAGTCAACAAAGCTGCAGGAAACAAAAATTCAGGATATATGATTGAAAGTGCCTGAATGTTCTTTGCAATGCTGGTACAGTGAACGCTACAATTAAGTCCCCACCTGGGGACCTGGTAGCTAGAGCCTTAAGTATATCGTATATAGTGAAATAATTTTACTATATGCCATATACTATTGCATATACTTAAGGTTCTAGTCCCAGGTGGGGACTTAATTGTGA
Source organism: Euborellia annulipes (assembly GCA_023213315.1). Taxonomy (NCBI): domain Eukaryota; kingdom Metazoa; phylum Arthropoda; class Insecta; order Dermaptera; family Anisolabididae; genus Euborellia; species Euborellia annulipes. Next base: position 1,323 of record JAKCPI010004843.1, read on the forward strand.
CACTCACTAAATTGGGAATAGGGTAAAAGGCGCTATGGGTAAGGAACATTGAAAGATGCGTATTGTTTTATTCTTATTACATTTGCACAAATGCGTAATACTCGTACTCTTACAAGCTAACAGCCTCCAAAATAATCCCCCCGAGGCGTCCACACGTCTTTGCCAACGATGACGAAGGCCCCATCATGTGTTTGTGATGCGTGCGTCTATGCTCGCCACTTCTTGTCGATGCGCTGTTAGCAAACCGCTTCCCAAGCAGCGGCGTTTTCATTTTTGGATTGAGATAAACGGACTGAGATCAAGGGAGCAATTTTTTCATATGCTCGCTGTTCAACATTAGTGACATCCATCTCGGAACACATTCTCTAGGATCATAACACTTGCATGTGTTGTCTGCTAGAAATCAATGCACTCAGACGTTTTCTGGTGGTCGCCATATTTTTAAATGTATACAGTATAGTGCAATAACCGCATATGCGGTTTTTCGGAATATATAAAATAGTTGTCATGACTTTTGAAATGTTCCTCGTAAATAAAAATAGTACACTTGATGATATTTAATAATTTTTCAAATTTATTTTTATAGGATGAATCTTTTGCATTGCTTTTACACATAAGTTCAGTTAGTACCCCATCACTACCTCTCCCAGAAGGATTTTCTACTAGTGTTCGGCCTCGACAGAAATATACGTAAGTTGAAAAAGTTATTTTAAAAATAAATAATAAAGAAATGACTAGTGAAAGTCCCTCGTGTGACATTTCAATCGAATTGGTCAAGGAGCAATGCTCGTTTTTCCTTTATAGGTTTTTTCCATTTTGTTAACAAATAAGCATAATCATATACTATTGTTTATAAAATTATATTTATTTTAAAGCTGCAATTGGCCAATACGTCGATCGAACATCACCTGGTAGGAGACGATTTCAACATGGGATATTTTTCCCACAAAGAAGATCATTCGCTTCAAAAAGTCGATCATATAAAATTTAATATACATATTTGTTGGTCTTAGTTATCTTTTCTTTGATTGAATCTATATTTTAATTACATTATTCATATTTAAATAAAAATGTTAGTTTTCTTTCTTTTTCAGACGTTTATCACCACCCCTACCCCCTACTTCAGAAACACCGTCTGAAATATCAAATAGTCCTTCATCTTCAGTTGAAGTTACTACAGCAGCATTTCAAATTTCAGGCGATAGTAATAAAATGTATTGTATACGCAATATTCAACACCAACCTCACTGTCTCAATACTTCTATTCTTGATTGTTCTGTAAATTTCACTGTTGATAGAAATATTTGCATATTAGGCATACAGGTATATTTTAGTGTTTGTTTTATTTTATTATTATATTTTTATTTTTTTTCTTTAATGCCTTATAATAATTTCCAGATCCCCACTCAAGTTTTAGCAGATCATCGTTCAAATCAAATGTCCGACATCACAGGATTAAGTTACACTGAACTTTTATATGCACATTTACTCGATTCAGAAGGCAGCCGATTAACGTATACTCACTTTACTTCTCGTGTTTCATACGGAACACTTATTGAAATCTCATTCAATCGACCTATTTATATTCAAAGACATAAAGTTTATCGAGTTGGTGTCGTACTTAATAAGATGGGATGGTAATATTATAGATTTTATACATTTAAATATTTTTACCATTATCTCTAATATCAAAAATCCATCCTGGAAAAGTTATGCCCCCTCCCCCCTGTCCCCTACTTCCCCCACCTTGCCTAGTTAACAACCTAACAATTTGCCTCTCAACTTACAAAACTTTACAAAAATTAACAAGGGCCCCACGGGTGGTGGGCCCCCGATTTTTTTTAAACTCATAGGATTTGAAGGTGAGTAGACATCAATTCCCTAAAGCAGTACGATGCTCTTCTCAAAAACACTCGAGAAAATAGATTTTGAAGATTTCCAAGTTCAATAAGTTCGGATAATTTTGACATATGTCAACAGTGTCTGGTAGCTGAGCGAATAAGCGCTCCAGGCTGGTAAACAAGGAGTCGCTAGTTCGAATCTTGTTGGGCACATTTTTTTTTATTTCTATCCTATAGCAGTATATACAGTCTCATATTAACATTTATAAAATTGAAATGCTAATTAACAAATATATTTTCAATATAAATTAACAATTTTTAATTTTTTACCGTTCCGCCGCGTCATTACACATCCAATTTGATATATGAAAATATATGCAACGACTCGTTTTATTTATCAATCAGGGGCTACCAGACACTGTTGAAAATTATCCGTACTTATAGAACTCGGAAATCTTCAAAGTCGATTTTCTCGAATGTTTTTGAGAAGTGCATCGTACTGCTTTAGGAAAATGATGTTCAGAAACTAACCTTCAAATCCATGAGTTTTAAAAAATCGGTGACCCACCCCCGTGGGGGTCCCCTTGTAAGATTTTTTTCGGCATTGATGGGCTGGCATTTTAGACATTTTAGACCCTATTTTGTAACTTGAAATAGATTTTGTTGCATGGATCGGAATGCGAACCCCTGACCACTAGCACAAGAGGCAAGAACTCTTTCACTGTGCTACGACTCAGGGGCGAATTTTACAGTTTATAATATTTCATTTTCTTTTTGTTTTAGGTATCCAATGGGCTCGAGTTCAGGACGTAACCATAGTGATATGGATTTTTTCAATTTTTGTGTAGGACAACCCAATGATTCTATTAGAGATGGTCTTATTCGAGCAATTATCTTCTCAATGTGATCATTCATTTTAAGTTTTATTTTATTATTATTCATCAAAAACTTTCCTCATCGTTTTTGTTTTTAATTTTCTTCAAATGTACTTAATTTGTTTTAAAAAAAATGATATAATGTGTTAATATTTTGTGTATATATTAATTTCTTCATAAAAATAATATATTAGAATTTAAAAATTTTACATATAGATCTTTGAAATAGATACTCTGTCTGTAAAATAGAATCTGAAGTTTCTCATCATTTTTTGAGAACCCATCTGCAATTATATTCATTAATACACCCTAAAGTTGAAAAGTATACGTACGTGCTAGTATATTTTGGAAAAAATATTTTACCTTTTTTTAGAGACGGAAAAAAATTTGCCGCCCGCGGAACCAAAATTTTTTTGTGTGCCGCCCGCGGAACATTTTCTCTTGCGCGGGATCTTAATTTTTTCCATTCCGGAAAAAATTTATTTCCTTTTTATTTTTTTAACGCTAAATTTTTGCCACCTGAGTAACCAAAAATGTTTTTCTTTCTTTAATTGCCGCCCCCCCCCCTAATATCTGCCGCCCGGGGCACGTGCACCCTCTGCCCCCCCCCCACCCCCTAGATCCGGCCCTGGATAGAGTCATAAGTTAGCAACGTGTTGTCCAGTGTTGTCAGTCGTCAACCAGAGTGAACCTATCATCGTCCTACTTGGCCGGCAACCTTTTAAAATTTTTTAAATTTAAATTTAAATTAATTTCTGAAAAAAAAAAAAAAATACGAAGTGTCTTCGGCGGAATAATCTCTCCTCGTCAGGAGGGTGTTTTAGAATGGGGTGAAGATTTCTGAAACCGATAATTTTTTATCAATTATTTGAGGTCTTCTCCTTTAACATATAACCTTATATTCATTTTAGATTTTTTTTTTTTTATAATATGGATATTATCTAATTTTAAATGGCCTACCTATAAATTTTTTATAAATTAAATCAATTATACTTCACCTGTGTGTTTCTATGTTCACACTAGTGTGAGCTATTCTTTTTCCGTGCACTTCTTGTTTCTCTCTTCAATCTTGTTTCTTCCACCAACAGTCAACAGCTGTCTTCTTTTCACTTTAATAACCTTGTACTTTATTTTGATTTAATTTTTTAATTACCTAGTGCTCGATTAGAAATAAATTAAATTTTCCAATGGGCTTCATCAACTTTCATTTATCACAATTTTCTTGACATTTTGCTGGCGTGAGGTAATCGATGACGATTTATTTATTTATTTTTGTCTCAAACAAAACAAAAAAAAAACGTATTTTCTGACTATGCACTAATTCAAACTATTTCATAAACCTTTATTACCTTTTAATTAATATTCATCTTTCAATTTTTTAATTTCATTTTTCTACTAAATGGATTATTTTAATTTTTCACTAATTTAGTTAATGATTATATTTAAACAATTAAACTAATAACATCATTATATTTATGTTTAAAATTCACAATGTCGTTTCGGCAACTCAGGCCATATAAGACTTTGACGATAACCGTTGATTAATTAATATATAATTGGAGCTCAGGCATTCTTATTTAAGCCATTTGGTATTACGAATGAATCATCGGACTGCCTGGGATCTTAACCCTCGACCCTTGATATACAAGGCCTGTACCAGCGGGCTTTTGACATCCTTAACAACAACTTCAAATACGAACAACAATATTCGGATTATTATGTTTTTTTCTTTGTTTTCTAGGATGAGCGCCCCCGAGTTTGGCGTAGTAGGTAGCGTGCCTACCTCCTATACCAAACGTCGCGGGTTCGGACCCAGGCAGTCCGATGATTTTATTTAAGCCATTTGGATACCAGATGGCTTAAATAGAAATGCCTGAACCCCCAATATATATATATTAATAACAACGGTTATCGTCTAAATTCTTAAATGGCCTGAGTTGCCGAAAAGACTGTGTGAATGTGTGCGAGTGTGAATGAGAAAAAAGTGTGAATGTTTAAAATTTATTTATTTCTAGGATGAGCTTAATGAAAAGCATTGATATTTTTTTTTTTTTTTTTTTAAGATCTTTTTCGGCAACGACGGCCATTTAGACTTCGTTTTTTTTTTTTCAATTAAATTGAAATAAATTGTCGCATTAGACGCGACCCTTGGTATAGAAGGCCAACACACTAACGCCTAGACCAAGACCCGAGGGCAATCATTGATATTAAGCCGAGCGTCTTGAAGGCGCCTTCTAAACTGAAAGAATGTTGTACATATTCCTCGTCGACACAGGAAATTTGGTGACGTTTGATATGGAATTTGCTCTGGGAAGGTAATAAATATATTTTCATATTTTACTTTTTAAACATAATTAATTTATTGTTATTGTATAGGAGTATATTTTTTTAATATTATTCCAAATTTTCAAAAAGAAAGATCATTCTTATAAAAAAATATGGATTTGAAAAAATATTCGAATCCAAAATGATGCCAATTTGGTATTCAGTAAAATCCAAGATGTGGCGGCCGATCAAGGTCAAGTTAGTGGTGGGAAAAGTGGGGAGAAAGTGCATGGCGGCTGATCGCCAGCTCTCCTTTGTGGGCAGCTTATGCGCGCTGGGTGGGGGAACAGCATTTTTATCTAATTCAAACCAAACAAGACAAATATTCTATTTTCAAAAATGTATTTTTCTTTAATGCAGAATTTAAAGCTAATAAATCTTCGGCTCGGTTAGAACGGTCCAAAAACATTCAGTTCGAAGCTAGTTGGATATTTCTTAAAAAATAAAATCTGGTGTGACATATTTTGTTACCATAGCAACCATTTCTCCTATCTTTCCTATGAAGTGCAAGAGTAAAGTGGTCTTCAGAAGATTTCAATAGCAAAATAAAAATATTCATTTTAAAGGGCATCTAAAGGGGCCCTTACACGATCAATCAGACTGACAGTATGACTGATTCGGCTCGACTGACAGTATTTTCTTCAATCAACGTTAACCCTACACCTATCAATCAGACTGACAGTCAAATGCTCAGTCTGCCTAGCTCTGGCCTGTGAACAGTTGGAGAGAGTCCACTTTTATTTGAGTTTATTTTCCTCGCAATATCTCGTCAACGACAAAAAAAACACGTATCAGTCAGACTGCCAGTCAGAATCAAGTTTTTTTTTAATACATTCGACTGTGTGAATCCACTTCTTTTTAACTAAACTAATTTAGTCCCCTGCCAATAAGTAACAATAAAAAAAACAAAAATAAATTGATTATTCCTTAATTTTGTCATTAGCATACAAAAAAAAAAAAATTGTCTAAATAAATAAAAAAATTTGGTTGAAAAATTGGTTTACAAAGCAAATTTAATTATAGAAATTTCAGCTCCTAATGCTGTAGTTGATATATATTGTACCAACACAGAGAAATGGTCCATAGAGAAAAGGTCACTTAAACAAAAATTCTAAGAAATATTTAAAATAATTTATTTAAAAAAAGAAAATGATAAGAGTATACTAATTATGAGAAAATGATATTTTTTAATCAAATTGGCAAGAAAATCAAAGTCTAAACTAATTTCTTAAAAAAGTGAGAGTGAGTTAGTATTAAGTAATTCAAAATTTGTTATTTGGCATGAATTTTCGAGTGATATGAGCAAGTTAATAATTAACAAGTCAAAGTGCAGAGAGTTTGAAAAATTGGTTGCTGCTAGAAGTCAGGGCAGAAGGACAAATGACGAGGCTGACGTCAGGCAGTGTGGAAATTTACTATAAAATGCAAGGGACGGAAGACTCGTGAGCTCAAATCTTACAAAAGCCCAATTTTACAAAGCCCATTTTTTATACCGAGAGCTCCATTATACCAAGTGCTCAACAATTAACACATTAAATAATAAAAAATAATAATTAAAACAAACAAATTCATTAAAAATAATCAAATTCATAAAAAAAAAACAAAATAAAACAAATAATATTGAAAATAAACGAAGAAAGAAGAAACGAAGCAAAGAAGAAAGAAGAAAAATACAACAATTATAAAAAATCAAACAATTAAAAACACATCAATCAAAATCAACAATCAATCGAATCTGCGAGTTGACGTCCTACACCGAGTCTGACATCCTGATGATCGACATTTCGGTCTTCAAGAAGCTGCCTTCGTCGAGCTGAACAACCACATAGCCTGCCGAAGACATCGATCCCGAACTCAACAAATCATCATACATCTCTATACAGATAAGCTCAACTCACTAGAATTTTCTTGCCAAATAATAATATCATTAAAAAGAATTTAAATAAACAATAAACTTTTTAAGAAATAATAATTAAATTTAACTTATCAAATAATAATAATTTAAAACGGACCTAGCAATAATAATTTAAATAATTTATATAAAATAATTTCAAAGACATTTCGGTCAGAAAAAGGAAATTCTTCAGGCCAAGTATTCAATAATAATTAATCATAATACACGGTTTGAGGAATTCCATAAATTCGATTAACTTCATTTTTTATTTTTAAATATTCAAAATTTAAACCGAGGTCATTGAGATTACTTTATCTAAACAAGAGAAACAAATTATATTAATATTAATGCAATTTAAATAATAAGATTAATAAAAAGACACACATTATTTTTAGAAACTAAATTGAAAGTTAATCTCGATTCGTTATATTTTTTTTCTATAAATAAATTGATCATTATAATTAAAATTTAAACTTTTATTGACGTAATCAAAACCCAGAGTGCAACTTTATATTTCAGATAATAGTCAATAATTAATACCATTACACAGGCAACAGGGATTAGGACGATCTGAAGGCCGTAACAATATTATCCTAATTCTATTCAGAGAGTAAAAATCTTTGAATAACTTTTCTCTAAAATTAATTTTTTAAATAAACATCAAATCATTTTTAAAATAGGGAAAAGTCTGTATCAGATCAATATATATATATATATATATTCTAAAATATAAACGTGCTTTTGTGAACTCACAAATCGAAAATTGAAAAAATTCAGATTTTTTACTTCGTTTATAAACATTTAATCAGAGTTGGCAGGTTTTATCCCGCCGAGTATAATACACGGTTTTATACATGAGAAAACTATTGCGGATAAAACGGCCGATGTATAAAAGGTATAAAACTGTAAAAAACCAACCCCCTCCCCTGAAAAAACAGCTTAAAAGCTTTTCATATTTCAAGAATTTTATAATGTTTTAAAGCATTGACGATGTTGTTTGCTTTTTATTTAGTGAATAATATAATCAAATATGTTAATAATTGAAAAATGAAATTTTATTTTGAATTTTTCTCGTCGGGTTTACGCATGCGCATCCAAGTTTTATAGCATTTTATACGTTTTATACAAGTTTTATCCGCAATTTTTGTATAAAACTGCAAAATCGTGTATAAAACCCAACTCAGCATTTAATCTAAAAAACTTTATTTAAATAGTAATTAATCGTAGGTTTTAAAGACATCCAATCCTGTTAAAATTTTTTTTTTAATTGAACTTGGGAATTAATAAAAAAATAAAATATATTTTTTAGAATTCTTTGCCTACATATTAAGCCTTGAAAGGCATGAAAAACCTATCTGAATATTTAAATCATAGTACTCGATAAACAATATGTTTAAAAAATTAGGAAAAATTTAAATTTTTATTGTTTTTCTTAATTCAAAATAATATTTATTTGAGTGGCGTCTCCCATACACTCTCAATGCAGACTGAGCTGGTCAATACCCCCTCCACTTTTTTCTTTGGTCCTGTTCCATGTTCCTTGACTGAAGCTCGGATTTCAAAATATCTAGAAATTCGTCAGTCACGGCCTTCAGTCCTTCAGTCTTGCCCATCACGTTCAATCAAAACGCCAATTTGCTCAAATACTGACAGTATGATTGATCGTGTAAGGGCCCCTTAAAAAATAATTGATTTTTGAATTTTAATCAAAATCGTTGGAGAACTCATTGCAATACAACAAGAAATTGGGAATAAACTTGACTTTGACTGCCGAAGGTGTGCAAGGGGACTCTACATGGGCGTAGCCAGACATCTTGTTAGGGGGCCAACCCCTCGTTAGGGCGAGAGGGGGTTGCAATTAATATATACATTGCTTATTAATTATTTATTTAAATAAAAAATAATTAAATTAATGTAGTGGATTGGGGCGTTAAAAAAAATAATTCCCAATGGGAAAGATATATATTTTTTTTTTTTCAATTTTTAGGACAAGCCAGGGGGGGCAATGTCCCCTCTATGTAATCCTAATTTTCTTTTCTCTTCAGCAGGGCCGCAGACAGGGGGGGGCAGGGGGGCTATATCCCCGGGGCCCGGGCCCTCCGAGGGGGCCCGGGCCCATTGCGCTCCCACCTTAAAATTCTAATAAAAAATAATTTTCATGGTTAAAATTTCAATTTAAAAAAATCACTTTCTTGAAATTTTTTTTCCTCAGGGGCCCGGGCCCTTTAAGCTTAAATTTTTCTTAAAATTTCAATTAAAAAAATCACTTTCTTGAAATTTTTTTTCCTCAGGGGCCCGGGCCCTTTAAGCTTAAATTTTTTCTTAAAATTCCAATTAAAAAAATCATTTTCTTGAAATTTTTTTCCTCAGGGGCCCGGGCCCTTTAAGCTTAAATTTTTCTTAAAATTTCAATTAAAAAAATCACTTTCTTGAAATTTTTTTTCCTCAGGGGCCCGGGCCCCTTTAAGCTTAAATTTTTCTTAAAATTTCAATTAAAAAAATCATTTTCTTGAAATTTTTTTCCTCGGGGGCCCGGGCCCTTTAAGCTTAAATTTTTCTTAAAATTTCAATTAAAAAAATCACTTTCTTGAAATTTTTTCCTCAGGGGCCCGGGCCCTTTAAGCTTAAATTTTTCTTAAAATTTCAATTAAAAAAATCATTTTCTTGAAATTTTTTTCCTCAGGGGCCCGGGCCCTTTAAGCTTAAATTTTTCTTAAAATTTCAATTAAAAAAAATCACTTTCTTGAAATTTTTTTCCTCAGGGGCCCGGGCCCTTTAAGCTTAAATTTTTCTTAAAATTTCAATTAAAAAAATCATTTTCTTGAAATTTTTTTCTTCAGGGGGCCCGGTCCTTTTAACCTCAAATCAAGTTTGATATTTTTCACGACTCAGGATAGCTAAAAACGCAGATTTCAGTGGCTAATTTTTAAAAAATTTTCCATACCCCCAGATTCCCCCGGAAATCCCCTGTCCGGATCTGGCCTCGATAAATTATTGTAACTCTCTCTCTAAAAGTTGTGTCAAAAAGTGTGTAAAAAATTGTTGGCATGAATGCCACAATAGCCTTTTATACTAAAAAAAACTTTGTTTTTTTTAATGGGGGGGGGAGGGCCCGTATTAGCAAGTAGCCCCGGGGCCCGTCAAGTCTGACTGCGGCCCTGCTCTTCAGGAACGAGGAGATCAAGGCAGCCGAAAGCAAATAAAGAAAAATATATATTTCTCTTCTGCTTTATTTCATACAAATGTCGACGTTTCGGGCGATTTTCCGGTCTTCGTCAGGCCCTTAAAATATAATGAAATGCAAAAAAAATTACTGACATTTTTTATATATATAAGTGGCTTATCTTATATCAAACTAAGCCATATATATAAAACAAATATAGCAGATGCCAATATTATAATTGTAATTTTTTATGATTTTCATCATATTTTAAGGTCCTGAAGAAGACCGGAAAATCGGCCGAAATCTCGACATTTGTATGAAATAACTCAGAAGAGAAATATATTTTTTTCTTTATTTGCTCTCGGCTGCCTGGATACCAAGCCTCTCTAACTTAAAATATTGCATTTTTCAGGGTCCATCAATTGCGGCAAGCTATTGCTCAAAAATGCAAGATTCCATTTGATTCACAAGTTTTGTTAGTGAGTGATGGCAAAACGCTCGAAGATGATTTACTTGTTAGCAGCTACCATGGGGGAACCACCAAATTCGATCCTATTTTCCTTTTTTCTAAAGCCCACCTGGTAAGCGGCACGCCACCCTCTGTCAGCATTAAATTGGAATCAGGTAATAATAAATAACTTAAATTATTAAAAACAATAAAAATTAATTGAAATTTATATTTGCAGATGAGGAAAGTTTAAATAAATTGTTAGATAGTTTAAACCTTAGCGGCGCTTCTACTTCAGATCAGAAGCAAACAGTTCTCGCCCAAGAATATTGCAAGTTAGCTCGTGAGCATTACGAAGTGTGTGAAAATCTAGTTTTAGATCAACATCTTCTATCACAAGGTATATTGATTAATCAAATATTTTTCTTTTTTTTTATTGTTTACAAAAGATTATATATAAAAATTAGGAGAAAATTGAATTTAGTAAAACAATATACAGCTAAGTTGAAGGGTTCTTTTTTTTCTTGGTTCAATAATTTAATTTAATAACATCTTTTTTAAAAATTCTTTATTTTTTTAAGGTTGGGCAGCGGTTGTCGCAAATTTAGAAGATCTTATTGCGGATTATGCTAAAAGAGTATTTATAATGGAAGAACAGTTAACGAAATTCTTAGAGATCCGTGATGCACTCCGTGTCTTACTCAAAGCGTAATAAATAATACATTAAAATCTTAATGTTTTTTTGATAATTTATTTTACAATAATTATATTTTCACTTGGAAATAAAATTTAAAGTCATATGCATGGGCGTAACTAGAGAATTTGGCTGGTGGGGGGAGGGGGGGGGGCATGGGACCAGCTATCATCCGGTGGGCCTGAAAGCCCCATATTTTCTCAATTTTTCTTGGGGCAAGGAGCTTTCTGGGGGTGGCAGAGGGGGTGGGCAGCCCCCCTCCGGCACCCTCCTAGTTACGCCCATGCTCATAGGATAAAGAATATGGATGGAGTTTATTAGAAATTTTTTGTCCTATAGGACATTTCAAAAAACCCTGAAATTCGCCTCGAGATATTTATTTAAATGTCCATTTTTGGAAAAAATTAATTGTATTTTTTCTCAGCTAACTTCACATTTAGCCTTCGGGCTTAGTGTAGTTAATAGCGCGCTTGCCTTCTATGCCAAGGGTCGCGGGTTCGGATCCCAGGCAGTCCGATGATTTTATTTAAGCCATTTGGATACCAAGCATGTGTATTTGAGTGTGAATGGGAAAATATGGGGAATGACTTCCCCGAGACTTTCTCGTATATTCTTTTGGAATTACGTCTGGGTGTGTGTGTGTGAATACGATTGCTTAAAAACCAAAGCAGCTAGATAGATGAAATTTGGTATATGCTCCTTACACTAAAATTGTAGATTTCTATCAGCTTTTGGAGTAAATACGTCACTTGGAAGTAGTACTTTACTTAAAAAGTTTTTTCAAAAATTTTGAAATTTTCAATTTTTTTGTTATATTATGATAAAATACTCTATTTTAAAAAGTTTTTATTCTTTGACATTTTTTGGAAAACTGAATAGTTTTTGAAATAATCAAAGAAGAAATAGAAAATTTTCGTTAATTTTGATAAAAAATCAAAACAAAATCATACAGGTGTCATTAAAAAAAGAGTAAATATAAACAAATTCATTTGTTTATATTTACCCTTTTTAAACAAATTCATTTGTTTATATTTACCCTTTTTTAATGACACCTGTATGATTTTGTTTTGATTTTTTATCAAAATTAACGAAAATTTTCTATTTCTTCTTTGATTATTTCAAAAACTATTCAGTTTTCGAAAAAATGTCAAAGAATAAAAACTTTTTAAAATAGAGTATTTTATCATAATATAACAAAAAAATTGAAAATTTCAAAATTTTGGAAAAAACTTTTTAAGTAAAGTACTACTTCCAAGTGACATATTTACTCCAAAAGTTGATAGAAATCTACAATTTTAGTGTAAGGAGCATATACCAAATTTCATCTATCTAGCTGCTTTGGTTTTTAAGCAATCGTGTTTACACACACACACAGACACACACACAGACATAATGCCAAAAATGGTTTTTTTGGACTCAGGGAGGTCTAAAACGTGGAGAAACATCAAAATCTCGAAGTCGAATTTTTTTACGATTACATAACTTTCTCTATACGAGAAAGTAAAAAGCGTGTGTTCACATTTAAGCCGCATAACCTTTATACTGTATATTTTGACAGCTGATATAGCAAGGCTTTCTTGTGAAAAAGTTCGATTGATCCTTCGCAATAGTTTTATTGTTGGTCCCCTTTTAAATATGCTAAGTAAAAAAGCAGCATTTACGGCATATTTTGCTTTTTTACTATAGAAAAGATAAAAATGCTGTTCAAGGAAGAAAGAAATTATCCGATGTTTGGAGAAGATGTATTGATAAAACGCTCGTGTCAAAACTGGTTTGCGAAATTTTGATCCGGCACTTTTGATGTTGAAGAAGCCCCTCATTTTGGAATGGCAGTTGAAGCTGATAAAGCACATAAAAGCATTAATTGATGCAAACCGGCGAATCGACCCTCGTAAAATTGCTGAGAGATTAAATTTATCGAATTTGACCCTTCATGTTCATTTGAAACCCCTAGGAAGCAAATCACAGACGTCAACGAGACGGTACAAAGTTTTTTTTCCATAAGAAGATGAGATGAATCCATATATCTCAAAACATTTCAAATGATCATGAACGGTCGAATTCGATAAATTTAAATAATTTTTTTTCTTGAACAGTATTTTTACCTTTTCTATAGTAAAAAATCTGGTGTGACTAGCGCACAGCACACAACTTTCTCTTACCTTCGGTAATCGAAAGTTGTGTTCTGTGCTTGTCACACCAGATTTTTTGTGTCGACATATATTTAGTTCCCGACAGTACGGAACATATGAATTCAGATGTAAAATTTATAAGTATGGGAAAATATTTATATTTTGTTACCACGGCAACCATTTCTCCTATCTTTTCTATGGAATACAAGAGTAAAGTGGTCTTCAGAAGATTTCAATTGCAAAATGAGAATATACATTTTAAAGAACATCTAAAAAATAATTGATTTTTGAATTTAAAAAAAAAATCGTTGGAGCAAATTTTGAGAAAATCGAAAAAAACTGAAAAAGTACATCAGTAAAGTACTAGTACTCTTTGGCCGATTTTGATTAAAAGCTTATTTTTCCGGTCCCGGGGGGTGTTTAACTTAAATATAAAATTTCAACCTCCTAGCTCAATTCCTTCATGCTTAAAACTGAACACACACCCACCCACACACACACACACACAGACAGACCATGTCGCGAAAACCACTTTTTTGGATTCAGGGGACCTCAAAACGTGAAGATCCATCAAAATCTCGACATCGAATTTTTGACATGAATCCAATACTTTCTCTCTATATATATATTACATATATACATAGGTAAGAGAAAGTAAAAAGTAAATTATGCCGAAAATGCTGCTTTTTACTTTCTTTTACCTATGTATATATGTATATATATATATAGAGAGAGAAAGTATTGGATTCATGTCAAAAATTCATTTTGACAGATTTTGATGGATATACACGTTTTGAGGTCCCCTGAATCCAAAAAAGTCGTTTTCGCGACATGGTCCGTCTGTCTGTGTGTCTGTGTTCAATTTAAAGCATGAAGAAATTGAGCTAGGAGGTTGAAATCTTATATTTAAGCTAGGCACTCACCTGAGGCGTTAAAATAAGCTTTTTATCAAAATAAGCCAAAAAATACTACTAAAGTAGTTTTTCAGTTTTTTTTCGATTTTTCAAAATTCTCTCCAACGATTTTGATTAAAATTCAAAAATCAATTATTTTTTAGATGCTCTTTAAAATGTATATTCTCATTTTGACATTGAAATCTTCTGAAGCACACTTTACTTTTGTACTTCATAGGAAAGATAGGAGAAATGGTTGCCATGGTAACAAAATATAAATATTTTCCCATACTTATAAATTTTACAACTTGAATTTTAAGGGTGCGTACACACCTGCGCTCTGCTCCGCTCGCGAGCAGTTCGCGGCTCGTGTTCGTTGCTCGTTCCATTTTCATTGAAATTATTCATTTTGACGAACCTGCCGCGATCCAAAGAAAAGCCACGAACATTTTAATTAATTTGGAATTTTTATTATTAATTATTTATAATTATTAATCGCAAATAGATTGTGTTGCTGAGCGCGCCTAATTACTAATAAAAAACATTTAAACTAATTATTATTTGGTGTAGATAATAATGTCTCTGAGGCGAGATAGAGAAAACGCTCTTGCCGTTTCGGTTATGAGTGGTGCTTTTTTGCTAATGGCAAGTTTGGCAAAAAAGAAAAGGAGACAACGACGTTGGTGGTGTACTAATCTATTTAAAAAACAGAATGGTAGTGAAATTTTGATGAACTGAGGTCGCAACAAATAAGCGGTCAATATAAGAATTTTATTCGAATGTCAGAGATTATTTGTCAAGTCTATTTAATATAAAAATAATAAATTTTAATATCAATTTATATTTTATATAATTTTTTTTTTATTAAACCCGATCCTTTGAAAATATTTGATTAATTCTTCATTTATTGAAAACTGATATTAAAATTTACTTAAAAAATACTATATAAAATCATCATAGGCCTATATTTTAAGGAAATAATATACATATAATTAACCTCCCTGGTCTCTGAGGGACATAGAAGATGATAATATTAAAAAAAATATTTAAATAATGATTTAGAGAAGACTTATAAAGGCTAAAAGTAGGTCTATTTTATATTTTGCTCGCGAGCTGCTCGCGAGCCGCTCGCGGCACCGCAGCGCGCCGTCCAAATCTGAGCCGCGAACCATCAAAGGGTTTGTCGAAAAAGCCGACAAGAGATGGATCGCGGCGAGCAGCTCGCGAGCGACTCTCGAGCAGCTCGCGAGCATCTCAAAACCCGTACACATCTAACGAACATGGTGCTCGCGAGCGGAGCAGAGCGCAGGTGTGTACGCACCCTAATATATCGGCGGAAACTAAATATATGTCGACAAGAAAAATCTGGTGGGACAAGCACAGTACACAACTTTCGATTACCGAAGGTAAGAGAAAATTGTGTGCTGTGCGACAGTCACACCAGATTTTTAATCTATATATCTAAATTTCTTTTTTTTTTTTGTTTGTTTTAGTTGCAGTTCATTTACAGTAAATTCCGAGGAACAAGATTTAAGCCCTCGAGAGAAAATTATACCTGAACAGTTACCTAAGGGTGATAAAATCAAAACTATTGAACAATTATCTCAAAATTGCCTAAAATATCTTGAAAATGTATAAGTATTTCTTTTATTAAAAAAATATATATTCGATATTCAATTTTTTCTTTTTTTTAGTTAAATAAGCAATTATGGGAAAGTCTAAAGCAAGAATGGGAAAATGCTCTTGAAGCTTCATCAAGAAAAGGACTGAAAGAAATCAAAGGACTTGATGAACGGCTATCACATTTAGAAGAAGTAAAAAATAAATCGAAAAAAATTGTGCAGGAACAAATGGATTTAGGCCAAGTATATAAAAATGTTTTTAAAAATTCGATGTTTGCGGTCTCGTCTAAACAGCCGGTGGTCTTTTAATGTTAAACGTCTATTTCCTGATTCCGAACGATTTTTTTACTTTATTCAAAATATACACCATAGGCCTGAGCACAAGGATCCCACTGATGAACAAGCCGCAGGATTCCTTGTTCCCAGAATCCGTGTGGCCGTGACGAGGTCCAGTCCTTCACAGCATCTTTGAGTACGTCTTCCGAGTTGAAGCGCTTCCCTGAGGTGTTTCTTCAGTGGACCAAACACATGGAAATCGCAGGGCGGCATGTCCAGACTGTAGGGCGGATGGTCCAACGTCTCCCACTTGAACTTGGCCAGTTCCATGTGTGTGACTCTGGAGACGTGTGGACGCGCGTTATCATGGAGCAGAACTACGCCCTCCGTCGGTAGCCCCGGTCTTTTATTCTTGATGGACCTGCGTGGGCGTCGGAATGTCTCACAGTTCTTACAGTACACATTGGAGTTGATGGTTTTTCTGTGCTCGAGGAATTCATCAACTGGACGACCTACTCAAAGATGCTGCGAAGGACTGGACCTCGTCAGGGCCACACGAATTCTGGGAACAAGGATTCCTGCGGCTTGTTCATCAGTGGGATCCTTCTGCTCAGGCCTATGGTGTATATTTTGAATAAACTCTACATTTATATCCACCCTGTCGTTTCGAACCTTTTCATTTGATCAACCCTTATTCTATAGAAATCCACAATTTTCAATGAATCTATTGAATGAATTAAATACACATATAGTTCATGAACCAGGGAGTAACGTAGTAATCATTATGTGCTTGGAAATTAGAGAGAGCAGCCATAAATAGAAATTTCCTAAATTGGCAATAAACTTGCTCGCCGAAGTCGGGCTTTCCGCATAGTATTAATATAATTTTTAACTTTGCCCATCAACCGTAGGTTGGGCAGGTAAAGTTAATGTAATCGTAAAAAAATTCGAAATTTTTCTGAAGCTGCCAAAATGCGTTTTGAGGTCCCCTGAATCCATTTAAGTGGTTTTTGGAATGATGTCTATGTGTGTGTCTGTGTGTATGTCTGTGGTAATATTTTTCGTCAACGAAAACTCAAAAACTATTCACTCAATTGTTTTGAAATTTTGCACACGTAAACTAGAGGTAAAGGTCAAGAACTGAAAAGCTTTTGGTAAACATCGGACCATTAGGGGGCGCTCTAGAGGGGGGGGCAATATTTTTTCTTACATAACCTATATTTTTTTTAATATATTCAGAAACTAGACTTTCTCCCGAGTAAAATGATATATAATATTTGTACCCTAATTTGTCATAAATTTGTTAAAAAATCATTTAAATTAGAAAATTGTGCATAGCAACAGAGCAAAATCAAAACAAATAAACAAACGCGTTGCGTTATTTCTTTGAATATTGAGTGGGCAAAGTTGTGCGCTCGGCTTAATCCGACCCTTTATTTTTTAATTTGTTTGATATCTTAGAATCATTTTTTTTTAAATAAAAGTGTTTTTATCAATAATTTCTTTCTTTCTACACAATTTGAACTCAAATTTAGTCTGAACTGATTAGCCGTTCGGAATCTACAATGGTTTAAACGTTCAAATAAGAATTTCCCGTCGCGCGTAAAATCAAATATTAGGAAAAGATAAATGGTGAAATCTTTAGCTGAAGAATCAATCATTTTTTCTAGCCCTATATCCAAAATAATCATACCGCTTAAAACAGAGGAATTAATGTCCTGTCACGTCACGTCTCCGTGCCGTCATTTCCGATTAGTATCTGTCACAAAAAATATGTTTTAATGAAATTAAATGGCCCTGTCCATACTGAGCCGGCGAATCTTCCGCCTTCCTTCCGTCACCTTGCCGTCAATTAAAAAAAAAAAAAAAAAAAAAGAAAATTTAATCTGACCGATAGTAGTGAACACACGTCCGTCACGACATGTCTCCGTTCCGTCACTTCCGATCCGTGTAAATGTGAATATAGCCAAATTTTGACTGGCCGGCGACGGCCATGACTTTTTGAATGAAACACAGGTTTTTGGATAAAAAATTATTTTATTTTTCAACGTAGTCTCCTTTGAGCTTTATACACTTTGTCCAATGTTTCTCCAATTTTACTTTCTCTTACCCTATATATGAAATAAGCTTTTATAGAGAGAGAAAGTATTGGATTCATGTCAAAAATTCGATGTCGAGATTTTGATGAATAAACACGTTTTGAGTTCCCTTGAGACCAAAAAAAGTGGTTTTCGCAACATGGTCTGGTCTGTCTGTCTGTGTGTGTGTGTGGTTCAATTTAAAGCATAAAGGGATTGAGCTTGGAGTTTATAATTTTATATTTGTTAGGCACCCTCCTAGGGCGTGAAAATAAGCTTTTAAACAAAATCGGTCCAAAAATACTAGCACTTTACTGATGTACTTTTTCAATTTTTTTCGATTTTCTCAAAATTTGCTTCAACGATTTTGATTAAAATTCATAAATCAATTATTTTTTAGATGCTCTTTAAAATGTATATTCTCATTTTGACCTTGAAATCTTCTGAAGACCACTTTATTCTCGTAATTCATAAGAAAGATAGGAAAACTGGTATGACTGGACGCACAGAACACAACTTTCAAATACCGAAGGTAAGAGTAAGAGTAAGTTGTGTGCTGTGCGTCCAGTCATACCAGATTTTTTTTTTCAAAACAATGATAAAACTCGTCCGTCAAAATAGAAAAATATCGTTGAGAAGAAATTATTTTTTGACGGAAAGGTGACGAACGGTTCTGATCGTGACGGCACCGGCTCTGTATAAACAACCCCACTTAAATTTCATTAAAGATATTTTTTGTGACGGATACTAATCGGAACTGACGGAACGGAGACGTGACTTGAGTGATGTATGTGAATCGACCTTATTCGAGCCGATAACGAGCAATTTTTCATACGCTTCTATCCAACTTTTTCGTGCATGCCTTCTACTCGGCCCCTCTACCTGCATTGTAAGACGTTGTCACGTCGAAACGATGAGTGGATATCTTAGAAATCTCATAAAATATTTTTCTTTTTAGAGCTTTTTGCAAAATCAGACTCAAGCTTCTACTTTGGGAGATGCTTCAGTTTCATACGCAGATAAACTTCAAGTATTGTTAAAAAATGACGATTCTTTACGAGAGTTCAACCAACATATAGCAAAAGCAAAAAAGATATTATGTTTAAATTTGTATCGTAGACTACGCTGGGTAATGTATCTACAAAGCAATTTAATGCAGTTAGATGTTAAATTCGTCAGCTACAATGAGAGGCTCAAATGTGTTCGTAAAGAATATCATGTAAGTTAATGTTTTTTATTTGATTATTATTATTATAATTAGGGCTGGGAAAAATAATCGATTTATCGTTTTTTATACCGATTATGTTTCTTAAAAAATAATCGATTATTATAAAAAAATAATCGATTAATCGGGAAACCGATTAATCGGAAATAATCGGAGAACCGATTAATCGGAAATAATCTATTATTTTTTCATAACTGATTTTAGAGAAATAACTCGGTGTTTTTTTTTAACATTGATTGTATCCAAATAATCGATTGAGGTGAATATATATTCCAACTCGTTTCAAAATAAGAAATTTTTGGTAGCCAAATGTCTTAAATAAAATCATTATGATATAGATTATTTTCGATTAATCGGTTCTCCGATTATTCCGATTATTTTCGATAGGGTAATCGGTTCTCCGATTATTCCGATTATTTTCGATTAATCGGTTCTCCGATTAATCGGAATAATCGATTATTTTTTATAATCGAAAATCGATTATTTTTTTCAATAATCAGTACACCCCTTTCAATTACCGTAATAAAGTGTGTGTGGGAAAGGACTCGCTGATTTTTAAATTAAATAACTACAATAGAAAATAAAGATCGCTAGTGTAATGAAACAAATGCCATGTTTGAAAGATGTGGAAATTTGATACAGAATATTCGAAATTACTGTACTTGCTGTTCTCAATTGAGTGATGCCTAATACACATAATAACAATTGGTGTGGGGAGCCTCGTTGATGCGTAAGGGAAAAAGAATTATAAAATTGTAATTTTAATGAGTTTTTTAAAATCCTTATATTTCCAAGGCATAACAGCTGTTCTTCAAAGGCAACTACAATTACCATGCGCGTAACTACAGAATTTGGCTGGGGGGGGACCAGCCATCCCCCGGGGGCCTGCAAAGCCCCATATTTTCTCCCCCGGCACCCCCCTAGTTACACCCATGACAATTACATAGACAAATAAACCGCTTACTGCAGAAAAGCAACTTGTCCATATTTTAAAATTTTTTAGGAGAGGCCTTCCGTCTGGTCTGTTATGTGTCTATTATTTCTTAATAGACGATAACACCAAAAATAGACTAACAATCAATAACCCTTCCGTTCCAATCTTAGATGGACTATCAAAAATTCTTCACCTATGTATTTTTGTACAAATCTCTTGCTAGAAGAGAAGTCAAAAAATTAGATGGTTTTTACTAGAGTGTGGTCATAGTTGTGAAATAGACAACATCGAATTGGACCCAAAGGGAGCAAAATTGGATACCTTAAAGCATTTGGAAATCCACAAAGCAGTCAAAAAAAGGTCAAAATCTGATGAATGAGCAATTGCTTTTACATCGAACACCTTTGTTGACATTTTTGAATAGAGGTATCTATGGCATTTGTTTCATCACCGAACACGATTTTTCTGGAAAAGGTCCTCTATCCCCTACCCCCACCACCCTTCAAGCCACTCTGGCTACCCCAGTTGAAAAATAATGCGATTCTCTAGTCCATTCGAGTATGTAATTCACTTCCGATGATGATACACATGATGTCGAAATACGTATAAAGTGTTAATGTTAAATAAATAAATCATTGAAACAAAAATCTTGTGTATCATACTTGAATATAATTCTCCTATTAAAGCATAATGCGTGTTTCAACTAGAGCCAACGGTTGACCAGTTTGAAATTAATCATTCATCATGCTGATTTTATTTTTTTGAAGGAGTTCTTTTCTGCACTGGATTGAATCTCCAACGTTGGTACGAGATAAGCTCTCTAAAATAGACTTCGACATATAAATTAAAAAAAAAAAAGACTTCAACGGTGAAGAGGAAATGGAGCGACGATCGATTTCCGGAGGACTGCAGCCTACAGCCATCACTCCTTTTTTAAGGTCTTTTGTGACCCCATCCCTATTTATTTCAAATGATTTGTAGTCAATTCAAATGGATACATTTTTCTCTCTTGGGACGGGAAGGGGTCCTGGGCCTGAGGAGCCATGAAAAGCTAATGTCTTCTCCATGATCCAGGGTCACGGGCACACTCCTCGTTTTATATTTTCCTATTTTCATTTTATTAGTTTTTTTTCTTATTACAATTATAAGTTTGTCGCTGGATCACATATAAGGAAAGGACCGGAGAATAAAAGCCAGCATTGATAGATATAATTAACCTAGCTCTGTATAATTTTATAAATAATATCTAAAAAGAATTTTTAGATCTCAAATTATTTTTATAAATTCAATATGTAAAGGAGGGATATCGTAAACTTATATAATTAATATTCATATATGTAATTCGAGGAGCAGGTATGATGGCGCTTGAGTGAAGATATATAAATTCCAACGGCATGAATTCACATGCAAAAAATTCGCTCGCATTCACGCCTGTCCC
>JAKCPI010004844.1:0-13587 GCA_023213315.1 Euborellia annulipes
TTATTTTTTTCTTTAATGCCTTATAATAATTTCCAGATCCCCACTCAAGTTTTAGCAGATCATCGTTCAAATCAAATGTCCGACATCACAGGATTAAGTTACACTGAACTTTTATATGCACATTTACTCGATTCAGAGGCAGCCGATTAACGTATACTCACTTTACTTCTCGTGTTTCATACGGAACACTTGTATTGAAAGATCATTCAATCGACCTATTTATATTCAAAGACATGAAGTTTATAGAGTTGGTGTCGTACTTAATAAGATGGGATAGTATAATATTATAGATTTTATACATTTAAATATTTTTACCATTATCTCTAATATCAAAAATCCATCCTGGAAAAGTTATGCCCCCCTCCCCCTGTCCCCTACTTCCCCACCTTGCCTAGTTAACAACTAACCATTTGCCTCTCAACTTACAAAACTTTACAAAAATTAACAAGGGCCCACGGGTGGTGACCCCCAAGTTTTTTAAACTGGTAGGATTTGAAGGTGAGTAGGCATCAATTCCCTCTCTTAAAGCAGTACGATTACTCTTCTCAAAAACACTCGAGAAAATAGATTTTGAGATTTCCAAGTTCAATAAGTTCGGATAATTTTGACATATGTCAACAGTGTCTGGTAGCTGAGCGAATAAGCGCTTCAGGCTGGTAAACAAGGAGTCGCTAGTTCGAATCTTGTTGGGCACATTTTTTTTTATTTCTATCCTATAGCAGTATATACAGTCTCATATTAACATTTATAAAATTGAAATGCTAATTAACAAATATATTTTCAATATAAATTAACAATTTTTAATTTTTTACCGTTCCGCCGCGTCATTACACATCCAATTTGATATATGAAAATATATGCAACGACTCGTTTTATTTATCAATCAGGGGCTACCAGACACTGTTGAAAATTATCCGTACTTATAGAACTCGGAAATCTTCAAAGTCGATTTTCTCGAATGTTTTTGAGAAGTGCATCGTACTGCTTTAGGAAAATGATGTTCAGAAACTAACCTTCAAATCCTGAGTTTTAAAAAATCGGTGACCCACCCCCCGTGGGGGTCCCCTTGTAAGATTTTTTTCGGCATTGATGGGCGGGCATTTAGGCCCTGTTTTGTAACTTGAAATAGATTTTGTCGCATGGATCGGAATGCGAACCCTGACCACTAGCACAAGAGGCAAGAACTCTTTCACTGTGCTACGACTCAGGGGCGAATTTTACAGTTTATAATATTTCATTTTCTTTTTGTTTTAGGTATCCAATGGGCTCGAGTTCAGGACGTAACCATAGTGATATGGATTTTTTCAATTTTTGTGTAGGACAACCCAATGATTCTATTAGAGATGGTCTTATTCGAGCAATTATCTTCTCAATGTGATCATTCATTTTAAGTTTTATTTTATTATTATTCATCAAAAACTTTCCTCATCGTTTTTGTTTTTAATTTTCTTCAAATGTACTTAATTTGTTTTAAAAAAAATGATATAATGTGTTAATATTTTGTGTATATATTAATTTCTTCATAAAAATAATATATTAGAATTTAAAAATTTTACATATAGATCTTTGAAATAGATACTCTGTCTCTAAAATAGAATCTGAAGTTTCTCATCATTTTTTGAGAACCCATCTGCAATTATATTCATTAATACACCCTAAAGTTGAAAAGTATACGTACGTGCTAGTATATTTTGGAAAAAATATTTTACCTTTTTTAGCGACGGAAAAAATTTGCCGCCCGCGGAACCAAAATTTTTTTGTGTGCCGCCCGCGGAACATTTTCTCTTGCGGGGATCTTAATTTTTTCCATTCCGGAAAAAATTTATTTCCCTTTTATTTTTTTAACGCTAAATTTTTGCCACCTGAGTAACCAAAAATGTTTTTCTTTCTTTAATTGCCGCCCCCCTAATATCTGCCGCCCGGGGCACGTGCACCCCTCTGCCCCTCTCCCCCCCCCCCAGATCCGGCCCTGGATAGAGTCATAAGCTAGCAACGCGTTGTCCAGTGTTGTCAGTCGTCAACCAGAGTGAACCTATCATCGTCCTACTTGGCGGGCAACCTTTTAAAATTTTTTAAATACAATTAAATTAATTTCTGAAAAAAAAAACTACAAGTGTCTTCGGCGGAATAATCTCTTCGTCAGGAGGGTGTTTTAGAATGGGGTGAAGATTTCTGATACTTATAATTTTTTATCAATTTGATGTCAGCTCTTTTAACATATAACCAGAGTTGGGTTTTATACACGATTTTGCAGTTTTATACAAAAACCGCGGATAAAACTTGTATAAAATGTATAAAACTTGGATGCGCATGCGCAAACCCGACGAGAAAGGAAATTCAAATAAAATTTCATTTATCGTCTAAAGTCTTAAATGGCCTAAGTTGCCGAAAAGATTGTGTGAATGTGTGTGTGAGTGTGAATGAAAAAAAAGTGTGAATGTTTAAAAAAAAAAAAATTTATTTTTCAATTATTAACATTTTGATTATATTATTCACTAAATAAAAAGCAAACAACATCGTCAATGCTTTAAAACATTATAAAATATGAAAAGCTTTTAAGCTGTTTTTTCAGGGGAAGGGTTGGTTTTCTACAGTTTTATACCTTTTATACATCGGCCTAGTTTTATCCGCGATAGTTTTATACATGTATAAAACCGTGTATTATACCTGGCGGGATAAAACCTGCCAACTCTGCATATAACCATATATTCATTTTCGATTTTTTTTTTTATAATATGGATATTATCTAATTTTAAATGGCCTACCTATAAATTTTTTATAAATTAAATCAATTATACTTCACCTGTGTGTTTCTATGTTCACACTAGTGTGAGCTATTCTTTTTCCGTGCACTTCTTGTTTCTCTCTTCAATCTTGTTTCTTCCACCAACAGTCAACAGCTGTCTTCTTTTTCACTTTAATAACCTTGTACTTTATTTTGATTTAATTTTTTAATTACCTAGTGCTCGATTAGAAATAAATTAAATTTTCCAATGGGCTTCATCAACTTTCATTTATCACAATTTTCTTGACATTTTGCTGGCGTGAGGTAATCGATGACGATTTATTTATTTATTTTTGTCTCAAACAAAACAAACCACAAAAAAACGCATTTTCTGACTATGCACTAATTCAAACTACTTCATAAACCTTTATTACCTTTTAATTAATATTCATCTTTCAATTTTTTAATTTCATTTTTCTACTAAATGGATTATTTTAATTTTTCACTAATTTAGTTAATGATTATATTTAAACAATTAAACTAATACCATCATTATATTTATGTTTAAAATTCACAAGGTCGTTTCGGCAACTCCGGCCATATAAGACTTTGACGATAACCGTTGATTAATTAATATATAATTGGGGTTCAGGCATTCTTATTTAAGCCATTTGGTATTACGAATGAATCATCGGACTGCCTGGGATCTTAACCCTCGACCCTTGATATACAAGGCCTGCACCAGCGGGCTTTTAACATCCTTAACAACAACTTCAAATACGAACAACAATATTCGGATTATTATGTTTTGTTTCTTTGTTTTCTAGGATGAGCGCCCCCGAGTTTGGCGTAGTAGGTAGCGTGCCTACCTCCTATACCAAACGTCGCGGGTTCGGACCAGGGTTACCACGCGTCCTTTCGGTAGGACAGTCCTACAATCACAATGAATGTCCTACGTCCTACAATGAAGCCTAATGTGTCCTACTTTGAAAATAAAATATTAAGTTGGTTTTTATAAGTCTGTATAATCGATTTCTAAACGTCCGGATGAAAGAAATAAGTGTTCAGTAGAGTTAATCAAAGCGGAACTGCTTGTAAGCGTTAATTGTAAAGAAATTGCGTACAATTTTATGAGAAAGTTCGAAACAACATTAAAAATATTAAAATGGGCGAAGGGTGATGAAAAATATAAGTTCAGACATTGAATGTAATATATATGTCCATTCATGGGCGTACCCATGATCAAATCTAGGGGGGGGGCATGGTCAGATCATGGTCGTCCAGGGGGGACAGATCATGGTCGTCCAGATTGTGACATAGAAAAAAAATCATTCCCCGTCGCCATCCACCAATTTTGTTTCGTTTCATCACTTTATAAACATTTAATTTTTTTTTTTGATTCTGGGGGGGGCAGCGCCCCCTGCCCTTCGCTGGGTACGCCCATGTGTCCATTTCCTATTGTCCTACATTGAGCATTTTAATATGTGGCAACCCTGGTTCGGACCCAGGCAGTCCGATGATTTTATTTAAGCCATTTGGATACCAGATGGCTTAAATAGAAATGCCTGAACCCCAAATACATTTATTAATAACAACGGTTATCGTCTAAAGTCTTAAATGGCCTGAGTTGCCGAAAAGACTGTGAATGTGTGTGTGAGTGTGAATGAGAAAAAAAGTGTGAATGTTTAAAATTTATTTATTTCTAGGATGAGCTTAATGAAAAGCATTGATATTTTTTTTTTTTTTTAAGATCTTTTCGGCAACGACGGCCATTTAGACTTCGTTTTTTTTTTTCAATTAAATTGAAATAAATTGTCGCATTAGACGCGACCCTTGGTATAGAAGGCCAACACACTAACGCATACACCAAGACCCGAGGGCAATCATTGATATTAAGCCGAGCGTCTTGAAGGCGCCTTCTAAACTGAAAGAATGTTGTACATATTCCTCGTCGACACGGGAAATTTGGTGACGTTTGATATGGAATTTGCTCTGGGAAGGTAATAAATATATTTTCATATTTTACTTTTTAAACATAATTAATTTATTGTTATTGTATAGGAGTATATTTTTTTAATATTATTCCAAATTTTCAAAAAGAAAGATCATTATTATAAAAAAATATGGATTTGAAAAAATATTCGAATCCAAAATGATGCCAATTTGGTATTCAGTAAAATCCAAGATGTGGCGGCCGATCAAGGCCAAGTTAGTGGTGGGAAAAGTGGGGAGAAAGTGCATGGCGGCTGATCGCCAGCTCTCCTTTGTGGGCAGCTTATGGGCTGGGTGGGGGAACAGCATTTTTATCTAATTCAAACCAAACGAAGACAAATATTCTATTTTCAAAAATATATTTTTCTTTAATGCAGAATTTAAAGCTAATAAATCTTCGGCTCGGTTAGAACGGTCCAAAAACATTCAGTTCGAAGCTAGTTGGATATTTCTTAAAAAATAAAATCTGGTGTGACTATATTTTGTGACCATAGCAAACATTTCTCCTATCTTTCCTATGAAGTACAAAAGTAAAGTGGTCTTCAGAAGATTTCAATAGCAAAATAAAAATATTCATTTTAAAGGGCATCTAAAAAATAATTGATTTTTGAATTTTAATCAAAATCGTTGGAGAACTCATTGCAATACAACAAGAAATTGGGAATAAACTTGACTTTGACTGCCGAAGGTGTGCAAGGGGACTCTACATGGGCGTAGCCAGACATCTTGTTAGGGGGCCAACCCCTCGTTAGGGCGAGAGCCCCCCGGGGGTTGCAATTAATATATACATTGCTTATTAATTATTTATTTAAATAAAAAATAATTAAATTAATGTAGTGGATTGGGGCGTTAAAAAAAATAATTCCCAATGGGAAAAATATATATATTTTTTTTTTTTTTCAATTTTTAGGACAAGCCAGGGGGGGGCAATGTCCCCTCTATGTAATCCTAATTTTCTTTTCTCTTCAGGAACGAGGAGATCAAGGCAGCCGAAAGCAAATAAAGAAAAATATATATTTCTCTTCTGCTTTATTTCATACAAATGTCGACGTTTCGGGCGATTTTCCGGTCTTCGTCAGGCCCTTAAAATATAATGAAATGCAAAAAAAAATTACTGACATTTTTTTTTATATATATAAGTGGCTTATCTTATATCAAACTAAGCCATATATATAAAACAAATATAGCAGATGCCAATATTATAATTGTAATTTTTTATGATTTTCATCATATTTTAAGGTCCTGAAGAAGACCGGAAAATCGGCCGAAATCTCGACATTTGTATGAAATAACTCAGAAGAGAAATATATTTTTTTCTTTATTTGCTCTCGGCTGCCTGGATAAGCCCAAGCCTCTCTAACTTAAAATATTGCATTTTTCAGGGTCCATCAATTGCGGCAAGCTATTGCTCAAAAATGCAAGATTCCATTTGATTCACAAGTTTTGTTAGTGAGTGATGGCAAAACGCTCGAAGATGATTTACTTGTTAGCAGCTACCATGGGGGAACCACCAAATTCGATCCTATTTTCCTTTTTTCTAAAGCCCACCTGGTAAGCGGCACGCCACCCTCTATCAGCATTAAATTGGAATCAGGTAATAATAAATAACTTAAATTATTAAAAACAATAAAAATTAATTGAAATTTATATTTGCAGATGAGGAAAGTTTAAATAAATTGTTAGATTGTTTAAACCTTAGCGGCGCTTCTACTTCAGATCAGAAGCAAACAGTTCTCGCCCAAGGATATTGCAAATTAGCTCGTGAGCATTACGAAGTGTGTGAAAATCTAGTTTTAGATCAACATCTTCTATCACAAGGTATATTGATTAATCAAATATTTTTCTTTTTTTTTTATTGTTTACAAAAGATTATATATAAAAATTAGGAGAAAATTGAATTTAGTAAAACAATATAAAGTTGAAGGGTTCTTTTTTTCTTGGTTCAATAATTGAATTTAATAACATCTTTTTTAAAAATTCTTTATTTTTTTAAGGTTGGGCAGCGGTTGTCGCAAATTTAGAAGATCTTTTTGCGGATTATGCTAAAAGAGTATTTATAATGGAAGAACAGTTCACGAAATTCTTAGAGATCCGTGATGCATTAATGGTCTTACTCAAAGCGTAATAAATAATACATTAAAATCTTAATGTTTTTTTGATAATTTATTTTACAATAATTATATTTTCACTTGGAAATAAAATTTAAAGTCATATGCATGGGCGTAACTAGAGAATTTGGCTGGTGGGGGGGGGGGGGGGGGCATGGGACCAGCTATCATCCGGTGGGCCTGAAAGCCCCATATTTTCTCAATTTTTCTTGGGGCAAGGAGCTTTCTGGGAGGGTGGAGAGGGGGTGGGCAGCCCCTCCGGCACCCTCCTAGTTACGCCCATGCTCATAGGATAAAGAATATGGATGGAGTTTATTAGAAATTTTTGTCCTATAGGACATTTCCAAAAAACCCTGAAATTCGCCTCGAGATATTTATTTAAATGTCCATTTTTGGAAAAAATTAATTGTACAGTAGAACCTCGATAAGTTAAAGTTCAAGGGGAACGATTAGAAATTTGAGTTATCGAGTTTTTTACTTATCGAGAGTTGAAGTTAGAGAGGTTATTGAATATAATTTTTAACGTACCGAGGTTTATTGACTTTGGGCACGTGAGTGAAAAAGGAATTTCGTTTGATCTATTTGTTTATTTAGAATAGTTTAGTTAAATATAAATTAAATTAATAGATTTATTTATTTACAAAAAAATCAGTAATTTTTTTCTGCTTCATGTATTTTTGATTTTCTGCATTAACTATTTTTTCGATGATATGTAAAGAAATACTTTAAGTTATAGAGGTCACCAAAATATTATTTTAAGTTATCAAGGGCTATGCTCAAAATATTTGTTTAAGTTACAGAGGTTTTGTTCTTTAAGTAATAGAGGTTTTACGCTGTCAAGGGAAGCGAATTGAAAAAATTTTTAAGCTACGGAGGTTTTGAACTTAGCGAGGTTTAACTTATCGAGGTTCTACTGTATTTTTTCTCAGCTAACTTCACATTTAGCCTTCGGGCTAAGTGTAGTTAATAGCGCGCTTGCCTTCTATGCCAAGTGGTCGCGGGTTCGGATCCCAGGCAGTCCGATGATTTTATTTAAGCCATTTGGATACCAAGCATGTGTATTTGAGTGTGAATGGGAAAAGTGTGTGTTCACATTTAAGCCGCATAACCTTTATATATTTTGACAGCTGATATAGCAAGGCTTTCTTGTGAAAAAGTTCGATTGATCCTTCGCAATAGTTTTATTTATTGTTGGTGCCCTTTTTATTTTAAATATGCTAAGTAAAAAAGCAGCATTTTCGGCATATTTTGCTTTTTTACTATAGAAAAGATAAAAATGCTGTTCAAGGAAGAAAGAAATTATCCGATGTTTGGAGAAGATGTATTGATAAAACGCTCGTGTCAAAACTGGTTTGTGAAATTTTGATCCGGCACTTTTGATGTTGAAGAAGCCCTCATTTTGGAATGGCAGTTGAAGCTGATAAAGCACATAAAGGCATTAATTGATGCAAACCGGCGAATCGACCCTCGTAAAATCGCTGAGAGATTAAATTTATCGAATTTGACCCTTCATGTTCATTTGAAACCCCTAGGAAGCAAATCACAGACGTCAACGAGACGGTACAAAGTTTTTTTTTCCATAAGAAGATGAGATGAATCCATATATCTCAAAACATTTCAAATGATCATGAACGGTCGAATTCGATAAATTTAA
The DNA here is from genome assembly GCA_023213315.1 of Euborellia annulipes. Lineage (NCBI taxonomy): Eukaryota > Metazoa > Arthropoda > Insecta > Dermaptera > Anisolabididae > Euborellia > Euborellia annulipes. Next base: position 8,480 of record JAKCPI010004844.1, read on the forward strand.
ATAATTTTTTTTCTTGAACAGTATTTTTACCTTTTCTATAGTAAAAAATCTGGTGTGACTGGCGCACAGACACAACTTTCTCTTACCTTCGGTAATCGAAAGTTGTGTTCTGTGCTTGTCACACCAGATTTTTTGTGTCGACATATATTTAGTTCCCGACAGTACTCTTTAAGTAAATTTTATACCAAATGAATCATAGAAGTTCAAAAATAATGGGTGGTGTTCTTTAATTTTTTAAATTGAAATTTATGAAATTCTGAATATAATCGTATTAAGGAAGGCCGTCTAATTAACAGGAAGGTGAAGAAAATAGACTTTTATTCGGCCCAAAATTGCTTATTACCCATGTCAACGTTTCGGGACTAAACGTAGAAGGGGGTAATTACCCCCCCCCCCCCCCCTCCCCCCGAGATTTGAAAAAAATACATTTTTTTTCGAAAAAGTGTATTTTAATGTAAAATTTTAAAAAATTAATACTTAAAAATTTGATTTGTATTTAAATTCTGGACAAGACAGAATGCGCCTTTAAATTACCGAAATTAAGAAAAATCTGGTGTGAGTCGCACGCATCACAACACTCTCTTACCTTCGGTAACGAAAGTTGTGTTCTGTGCTTGTCACACCAGATTCTTGTGTCGACAAAAATTTAGTTTCCGCCAATATATTAGAATTAAAGATGTCAAATTTATAAACATGGGAAAATATTTATATTTTGTTACCATGGCAACCATTTCTCCTATCTTCTCTATGAAGCACAAGAGTAAAGTGTGCTTCAAACAATTTCGAGTGCAAAACGAGAATATACATTTGAAAGAGCATCTAAAAAATAATTGATTTTTGAATTTTAATCAAAATCGTTGGAGCGAATTTTGAGAAAATCGAAAAAAACTGAAAAAGTACATCAGTAAAGTACTAGTACTCTTTGGCCGATTTTGATTAAAAGCTTATTTTTCCGGTCCCGGGTGGTGTTTAACTTAAATATAAAATTTCAACCTCGTAGCTCAATTCCTTCATGCTTAAAATTGAACACACACCACACACCCACCCACCCACAGACAGACCATGTCGCGAAAACCACTTTTTTGGATTCAGGGGACCTCAAAACGTGAAGATCCATCAAAATCTCGACATCGAATTTTTGACATGAATCCAATACTTTCTCTCTCTATATATATTACATATATACATAGGTAAGAGAAAGTAAAAAGTAAATTATGCCGAAAATGCTGCTTTTTACTTTCTTTTACCTATGTATATATGTATATATATATAGAGAGAGAAAGTATTGGATTCATGTCAAAAATTCATTTTGACAGATTTTGATGGATATACACGTTTTGAGGGCCCCTGAATCCAAAAAAGTGGTTTTCGCGACATGGTCTGTCTGTCTGTGTGTCTGTGTTCAATTTAAAGCATGAAGAAATTGAGCTAGGAGGTTGAAATCTTATATTTAAGCTAGGCACTCACCTGAGGCGTTAAAATAAGCTTTTTATCAAAATCAGCCAAAAAATACTACTACTTTACTAAAGTAGTTTTTCAGTTTTTTTCGATTTTTTCAAAATTCGCTCCAACGATTTTGATTAAAATTCAAAAATCAATTATTTTTTAGATGCTCTTTAAAATGTATATTCTCATTTTGACATTGAAATCTTCTGAAGCACACTTTACTTTTGTACTTCATAGGAAAGATAGGAGAAATGGTTGCCATGGTAACAAAATATAAATATTTTCCCATACTTATAAATTTTACAACTTGAATTTTAATATATCGGCGGAAACTAAATATATGTCGACACGAAAAATCTGGTGGGACAAGCACAGAACACAACTTTCGATTACCGAAGGTAAGAGAAAATTGTGTGCTGTGCGACAGTCACACCAGATTTTTAATCTATATATCTAAATTTCTTTTTTTTTTTTTGTTTGTTTTAGTTGCAGTTCATTTACAGTAAATACCGAGGAACAAGATTTAAGCCCTCGAGAGAAAATTATACCTGAACAGTTACCTAAGGGTGATAAAATCAAAACTATTGAACAATTATCTCAAAATTGCCTAAAATATCTTGAAGATGTATAAGTATTTCTTTTATTAAAAATAATATATTTTCGATATTCAATTTTTTCTTTTTTTTTAGTTAAATAAGCAATTATGGGAAAGTCTAAAGCAAGAATGGGAAAATGTTCTTGAAGCTTCATCAAGAAAAGGACTGAAAGAAATCAAAGGACTTGATGAACGGCTATCACATTTAGAAGAAGTAAAAAATAAATCGAAAAAAATTGTGAAGGAACAAATGGATTTAGGCCAAGTATATAAAAATGTTTTTAAAAATTCGATGTTTGCGGTCTCGTTTAAACAGCCGGTGGTCTTTTAATGTTAAACGTCTATTTCCTGATTCCGAACGATTTTTTTACTTTATTCAAAATATACACCATAGGCCTGAGCACAAGGATCCCACTGATGAACAAGCTGCAGGATTCCTTGTTCCCAAAATCCGTGTGGCCGTGACGAGGTCCAGTCCTTCACAGCATCCTTGAGTACGTCGTCCGAGTTGAAGCGCTTCCCTGAGGTGTTTCTTCAGTGGACCAAACACATGGAAACCGCAGAGCGACATGTCCGGACTTTATGGCGGATGGTCCAACGTCTCCCACTTGAACTTGGCCAGTTCCACGTGTGTGACTCTGGAGACGTGTGGACGCGCGTTATCATGGAGCAGAACTACGCCCTCCGTCGGTAGCCCCGGTCTTTTATTCTTGATGGACCTGCGTGGGCGTCGGAATGTCTCACAGTTCTTACAGTACACATTGGAGTTGATGGTTTTTCTGTGCTCGAGGAATTCATCAACTGGACGACCTACTCAAGGATGCTGCGAAGGACTGGACCTCGTCAGGGCCACACGAATTCTGGGAACAAGGATTCCTGCGGCTTGTTCATCAGTGGGATCCTTCTTGCTCAGGCCTATGGTGTATATTTTGAATAAACTCTACATTTATATCCACCCTGTCGTTTCGAACCTTTTCATTTGATCAACCCTTATTCTATAGAAATCCACAATTTTCAATGAATCTATTGAATGAATTAAATACACATATAGTTCATGAACCAGGAGTAACGTAGTAATCAAATTTCTTCATTATGTGCTTGGAAATTAGAGAGAGCAGCCATAAATAGAAATTTCCTAAATTGGCAATAAACTTGCTCGTCGAAGTCGGGCTTTCCGCATAGTATTAATATAATTTTTAACTTTGCCCATCAACCGTAGGTTGGGCAGGTAAAGTTAATGTAATCGTAAAAAAATTCGAGGGAAATTTTTCTGAAGCTGCCAAAAATGCGTTTTGAGGTCCCCTGAATCCATTTAAGTGGTTTTTGGAATGATGTCTATGTGTGTGTCTGTGTGTATGTCTGTGGTAATATTTTTTCGTCAACGAAAACTCAAAAACTATTCACTCAATTGTTTTGAAATTTTGCACACGTAAACTAGAGGTAAAGGTCAAGAACTGAAAAGCTTTTGGTAAACATCGGATCATTAGGGGGCGCTCTAGAGGGGGGGCAATATTTTTTCTTACATAACCTATATTTTTTTTAATATATTCAGAAACTAGACTTTCTCCCGAGTAAAATGATATATAATATTTGTACCCTAATTTGTCATAAATTTGTTAAAAAATCATTTAAATTAGAAAATTGTGCATAGCAACAGAGCAAAATCAAAACAAATAAACAAACGCGTTGCGTTATTTCTTTGAATATTGAGTGGGCAAAGTTGTGCGCTCGGCTTAATCCGATCCTTTATTTTTTTAATTTGTTTGATATCTTAGAATCATTTTTTTTTTAAATAAAAGTGTTTTTATCAATAATTTCTTTCTTTCTACACAATTTGAACTCAAATTTAGTCTGAACTGATTAGCCGTTCGGAATCTACAATGGTTTAAACGTTCAAATAAGAATTTCCCGTCGCGCGTAAAATGAAATATTAGGAAAAGATAAATGGTGAAATCTTTAGCTGAAGAATCAATCATTTTTTCTAGCCCATATCCAAAATAATCATACCGCTTAAAACAGAGGAATTAATGTCCTGTCACGTCACGTCTCCGTGCCGTAATTTCCGATTAGTATCTGTCACAAAAAATATGTTTTAATGAAATTAAATGGCGCTGGCCATACTGAGCCGGCGAATCTTCCGCCTTCCTTCCGTCACCTTGCCGTCAATTAAAAAAAAAAAAAAAAAGAAAATTTAATCTGACCGATAGTAGTGAACACACGTCCGTCACGACATGTCTCCGTTCCGTCACTTCCGATCCGTGTAAATGTGAATATAGCCAAATTTTGACTGGCCGGCGACGGCCATGACTTTTTGAATGAAACACAGGTTTTTGGATAAAAAATTATTTTATTTTTCAACGTAGTCTCCTTTGAGCTTTATACACTTAGCCCAATGTTCTCTCCAATTTTACTTTCTCTTACCCCTCCTTTCAGGTGTAAACATTTAAAATTTTTTTATGAAAATTTTGTGATAATTTTTTAGATTTTTAAAAAATAATAAGAAGGGAAACACGGGTCTATATATGAATATAAGCTTTTATATAGAGGAAAGTATTGGATTCATGTCAAAAATTCGATGTCGAGATTTTGATGAATAAACACGTTTTGAGTTCCCTTGGAGACCAAAAAAGTGGTTTTCGCAACATGGTCTGGTCTGTCTGTCTGTCTGTGTGTGTGTTCAAATTAAAGCATAAAGGGATTGAGCTTGGAGTTTATAATTTTATATTTGTTAGGCACCCTCCTTAGGGCGTGTGAAATAAGCTTTTAAACAAAATCGGTCCAAAAATACTAGCACTTTACTGATGTACTTTTTCAATTTTTTTCGATTTTCTCAAAACTTGCTTCAACGATTTTGCATTAAAATTCATAAATCAATTATTTTTTAGATGCTCTTTAAAATGTAGATTCTCATTTTGACCTTGAAATCTTCTGAAGACCACTTTATTCTCGTAATTCATAAGAAGATAGGAAAATTCGAAGTACGACTGGACGCACAGAACACAACTTTCAAATATCGAAGGTAAGAGTAAGAGTAAGCTTGTGTGCTGTGCGTCCAGTCATACCAGAT
>JAKCPI010004845.1:0-13516 GCA_023213315.1 Euborellia annulipes
GCCCCAGTTGTATTGTATATCATTGGAAAGGGCATCTAAAAAGCTGTAAAATGACACCTCATTCATCTCTCTATCTCATCTCTAAGAGATTTTAGAGCAATTTAAATAGATGTGGTTAGGTCGATTTTTTGCCATTTTTGACAACTTTAACGCGCCATATCTTTTAAACGTGTTGAGATATTAAGTTGAAATTGGGGCTTTTTCTTAGTCTCTATTGACTCTACCTATGACCCAAATTTCATAGAAATCCAAGATGGTGAGGTTCAAAAGTGTATCGATTTGACGTGGAATGACTCATACCTTAAATAGAATAAATTTATTTATTATATTATTTTTTTATTTTTCAGATGGCAAACAGTGTAAGAAGAGTGAGTCATCGCCAGCCTTCACTTCTCATGGACCTGCTAGCTGCTCCAGTCTTCAGGGCACAAACTGCGCTTCCAGCACCTGCAGTACATCTAAGGCTTGTATATTTTTATTAGCGGGGCGCAGAGCTAGATATACTTAGGTTTTTTCAAAATTTATTTTTCTTTTTGATTCGACTTCAATAACTTATTTTAGATAGATTAAAAAATAAAAATAGGATGTATTAACATTTTCTTTCTCCATTCCAGAATCCCTAATTTAACCATTTTTTTCAGAGCCCCAATTCATCGATGGAAGACATCGTGGGATAACAATGGAACAAAATTGTATGTAAGTAGGCTTTCTTGTAAAATTTGTATTCTATTACGAATGCAAATTAAAACATCCACCGTGGGACATCATCTTCATGAGACAAAACAAAGTGTTTAGCTTTTAGGTTTATCAGTCATAGGAAGGATATGTGTATTGGGCTATCTCTTCATCTCTTTCTATCTTTTTTCTTTTTCAGCTTAATTTAAATGTTAAATACACATAATCCTTTAAGTTAGATATACTACATTATATAGAAACTAGGGGGAGATTTCTGCGCTCACGCTTTCTTTTTTTTTTTTTTTGGGGGGGGGGTCAAGGCCTCAGGATCCTCTGAGTATCAACTGAATGTTTTTCGATTGGGGAATGATGTTCTTATACTGGCATAGGTGTCGTTAGTCTTTCCCCATTGTTCCCAAATAGGACGGCAGTGATTGGGGCACTGCAACGTTAGGTGATTAGGATAGGGACTTCCAGAAAGAATGTCTATTCCCTAATTGACAGATGTTCAGGAGAAAAAAGAGGATTCTCTATTAACGCGTTTTTTGCAAGAAAGATTATCTAAATCTTTCAATCGAAAACCGGTCGTCCACTGGATTCTTGGCCGGAATGTTTTAGTAGAGGGTAGGTTAGAGGCGGAGTGTGCTCTCTTTGGTTAGGATAGGTGTTGTTTAGCTTTTTTATACATTCCGACCCTCACCACACTCTTACTGAGGCATTCAGGTTCTTGACTCCGGTCTTGTACTTACCGGGATTCGCATCCTAACACCGTTTTTTCTATTTTCATTTCTTCTTCAACTTTTCTTGGGTGTGGGCGCGTTTCACCGTTCCGTTATCGATAACTTATTTGAAATATAGACTTACCTGTCTATCGGGAGTGTTCGTGTTTCGCGATCGTCTCAAGAAAGAAGAGGCTCTCCACTGAAGAGTTAGGTGGCCAACTGAGCCACAGAGGGGATTGGGTGTAGGTTAGATTTTGAAGACAGAAGACTTGGGTTTCTGCGAGTACTTCTTCAAGGTAACTAATTTTTAATATACTATAAAATGGAATTTGAAAAAAAAAAAACCAGCTGATTATTAATGAAATATCATTGACAATACTACTAACCAATTATTATATATTTCAATGATATAAAAAGAGGATGCAGCCAATAATAAAAAGCATTTATTTTGTTAACACCCTTTATTTAGGAACGTTTCGGCTATGATCAACAAAGCCATCTTCAGCCCTCCAAGCTAGAAATATATACATACATTCATTAAATAATTGTTTTGTTAATAAATCGTCATAATAGTACTACAATTATATACTCACAGTATATTTTATATTATTAACATATAAAATATACTGTGATTATATGAACCGTTTATTTTGAAAGTGATGTAAGTCCATTTTCTATTGTTTCGAGAAAATGAAAGGTTTGCATATCTGTTAATTTAAAAATCTAGGCAAATGATATGAAATCGGTGAATGTTTCTATTTCTTTATCTATCTAATTTAGTTATATAAATTTGTTTTAGGCGAATTTGACTAAACTAATATATTAATTACAGGCTGCAAATGGACTTACTCCACTTTCAAAATAAACGGTCCATATAATTGTACTATTATGACGATTTATTAACAAAACAATTATTTAATGAATGTATGTATATATTTCTAGCTTGGAGGGCTGAAGATGGCTTTGTTGATCATAGCCGAAACGTTCCGAAATAAAGAGTGTTAACAAAATAGATGCTTTTTATTATTGGCTGCATCCTCTTTTTACTTTCTCTTACCTATGTATATATGTAATATATATATAGAGAGAAAGTATTGGATTCATGTCAAAAATTCGATGTCGAGATTTTGATGGATCTTCACGTTTTGAGGTCCCCTGAATCCAAAAAAGTGGTTTTTCGCGACATGGTCTGTCTGTCTGTCTTGTGTGTCTGTGTGTGGGGGGGGGGTGTGTGTGTTCAATTTTAAGCATGAAGGAATTGAGCTAGGAGGATGAAATTTTATATTTAAGTTAAACACCCCCGGGACCGGAAAAATAAGCTTTTAATCAAAATCGGCCAAAGAGTACTAGTACTTTACTGATGTACTTTTTTCAGTTTTTTTCGATTTTCTCAAAATTCGCTCTAACGATTTTGATTAAAATTCAAAAATCAATTATTTTTTAGATTCTCTTTAAAATGTATATTCTCGTTTTGCCCTCAAAATTGTTTGAAGCACACTTTACTCTTGTATTTCATAGGGAAGATAGGAGAAATGGTTGCCATGGTAACAAAATATAAATATTTTCCCATGTTTATAATTTTGACATCTTAAATTTCTAATATATTGGCGGAAACTAAATATATTTCGACACAAAAAATCTGGTGTGACAAGCACAGAACACAACTTTCGATTACCGAAGGTAAGAGAAAGTTGTGTGCTGTGCGCCAGTCACACCAGATTTTTATATCATTAATCTAATTGTATAACAGCCACAATTCGTTATATATCATATATTTCATTTTTCAATTCTCTCAATATTTTTTTCAAATTCCACTACTACTAATAATAATATTTATTTAATATTTATAATTTTCTCCTTTGTTTCAGATGGGTGGTTGGGAGTGGGGGCTGCACTTCGGCGTTCTTCGAATGCAACCAAGTGAATTCTTCAGTACGTAAATATTTAGTCAAATCCATTCAAAATAATTACTCAAAGATATAAGAAAAATATTATTTTCTTTTTTTAGTCAAGGGCATCATTATAAAAATTTAGAAATATTATTTCTCATCATTCTTAATGCTGTGGTGGCATGAAAATTTCAAGTTAAAATAAATAGAAAAGCATAACAAGAAAACAGTGGCTTTGATAAATCGGATCTAAAACGTCAACTCAAATAAATAAATATATTTTAATTTTGATAAATAAAATAAAATATCAAATCTTAAGTAGGCCTACTAATTTTTTTTTTTTAATCACGCTAATTTCTTGATACTAATTTTTAAATTTTTTTTTTTTTTAGGTGACACATCAAAAAGAATAAACAAACAAAATAAGAAAATATTCACTCAATTTTCATTATATCATGTCGCCATATTATTCCCTCTAATAAAGTGAAATAATTAAGAAAAATTATATTCAAATATCAACATCAATGAACTTCTTTAGAAATAAAAATGAATATTTGAATTCTGTGAATAGACTCTACCTATTGCTGGTAAACTTGATAGCAATATAAGAATCGGGCAAATTTATTACTAATTTTGATCCTCAATATGTTAATGAATCTTTAAAAATGATCTTGCATCAATCAAACTCTACAATCAGCCATAAACATCATGATTTGCCCAAGAACACTTTTGGAGGATAGGGAGGGCTGTAAGGGGAGATGTGGAGGCCCTTTAAAGAAAAATCAACTTGAGAAACAGGTATGTTGATCTTGGCGTCATTGTTACCTTTTGATAAGTGAGACAGATTCTTAAAGATATCCTTTTTGCAGATTTGGCCACTGCAACTGGAATAAGCTGAATTGAAAAGGGAATCCGTCGAATGACCTTCAACTCCTCCTGAAGGTGAATATTATATTATAATATACAAAATCATAAATTTAATATCTGTTTTTTAATTTTTAATTTTTTTTTTTTTTTTAGAATTTGAGAACTTCAGCAAAGGCAGCATCGGCAGCAAAGATAATTTTTGCCTGGCTTGAGGAGAAGAGGGTGAGTTTTTTTTTTTTTTTTTAAACATTCACACTTTTTCCTCATTCACACTCACACTCACACACACATTCACACGGTCTTTTCGGCAACTTCTGCCATTTAAGACTTTGACGATAACCGTTATTGATAATATACACATATTAGGGGTCCAGGCATTCTTATTTAAGCCATTTGGTATCTAAATGGCGAGGGTGAGTTATGCCAACAGGATTTTTTTTACCCTGCGGCTTCTTGTCGTGAAACGAGAATATCTTTCATTTTAAGCCTGTGATAAAGATTCGTTGTTGTTGTGTTTATCTATAGGTGTCTAATCTTGAGCTAGTTCGCTTTGTTTAGATCTCTTGATTTGTTTTTACTTTCTCTTACCTATGTAATATGTAATATAGGCCTATATATAGAGGAAAGTATTGGATTCATGTCAAAAATTCGATGTCGAGATTTTGATGGATATACACGTTTTTGAGGTCCCCTGAATCCAAAAAAAGTGGTTTTCGCGACATGGTCTGTCTGTCTGTCTGTGTGTCGTGTGTGTGTGTGTGTGTGTGTGTTCAATTTTAAGCATGAAGGAATTGAGCTATGAGGCTGAAATGTTATATTTAAGTTAAACACCCCCCCCGAGAGCGTGAAAATAAGCTTTTAATCAAAATCGGCCAAAGGGTACTTGTACTTTACTGATGTACTTTTTCAGTTTTTTTTTTCGATTTTCTCAAAATTCGCACTAACAATTCTGATTAAAATTCATAAATCAATTATTTTTTAGATGCTCTTTCAAATCTATATTCTAATTTTGTTCTCAAAATTGTTTGAAGCATGTTTTACTCTTGTACTTCATAGGAAGATAGGAGAAATGGTTGCCATGGTAACAAAATATAAATATTTTTCTGTTTATGAATTTTATATCTTGAATTCTAATATATTGGCGGAAACTAAATATATGTCGACACGAAAAATCTGGTGTGACAAGCACAGAACACAACTTTCGAATACCGAAGGTAAGAGAAAGTTGTGTGCTGTGCGCCAGTCACACCAGATTTTTTACTTTCTCTTACCTATGTATATATGTAATATATATATAGAGAGAAAGTATTGGATTCATGTCAAAAATTCGATGTCGAGATTTTGATGGATCTTCACGTGTTGAGGTCCCCTGAATCCAAAAAAGTGGTTTTCGCGACATGGTCTGTCTGTGTGTGGGTGTGTCTGTGTGTCTGTCTCTGTGTGTGTGTGTCTGTGTGTCTCTGCTCAATTTTAGTATGAAGGAATTGAGCTATGAGGCTGAAATTTTATATTTAAAGTTAGACATCCCTCTGGAGCGTGAAAATAAGCCTTTAAACAAAATCGGCCAAAAAACGCTAGTACTTTACTAATGTACTTTTTCAGTTTTTTTCGATTTTCTCGAAACTCACGATTTTGATTTAAATTCAAAAATTAATTATTTTTTAGATGCTCTTTCAAATGTATACTCTCATTTTGCTCTCCAGATTGTTTAAAGCACACTTTACTCTTGTACGTCATAGAAAAGATAGGATAGAAATGGTTGCCATGGTAACAAAATATAAATATTTTTCCATGTTTATAAATTTTACATGCCCCCGAGTTTGGCGTAGTAGGTAGCGTGCCTACCTCCTATACCAAACGTCGCGGGTTCGGACTCAGGCAGTCCGATGATTTTATTTAAGCCATTTGGATACCAGATGGCTTAAATAGAAATGCCTGAACCCCAAATATATATATTAATTACAACGGTTATCGTCTAAAGTCTTAAATGGCCTGAGTTGCCGAAAAGACTGTGTGAATGTGTGTATGTGAGTGTGAATGGAAAAAAGTGCGAGTGTTTTTTTTTTTTTTTTTTTTTTTTTTTTTTTTTTTTTTTAATCTTGAAATTCAAATGTACCGTTCTGCCGGAAACTAAATATATGTCAACACAAAAAATCTGGTGTGATAAGCACAGTGCACAACTTTCGATTACCGAAGCTAAGAGAAAGTTGTGTGCTCTGCGACCAGTCACACCATATTTTTTTTTCTTCGCTTATTAAGAGAATGAATTTGTTCATAAATTATTTTAAAAAAGTGCCTTTGAACAAAATCGATTAAAAAGTACTAGTATTATGCACTTTTTCAGTTTTTTTCGATTTTCTCAAAATTCGCTCCAACGATTTTGATTAAAACAAGAGTAAAGTATGCTTCAACAGATTTCAAGGGTAAAATGAGAATATACCAGGTACATTTTAAAGAGCATCTAAAAAATGATTTATTTATGAATTTTAAATAAAATCGTTGGAGCGAATTTTGAGAAAATCGAAAAAAACTGAAAAAGTACATCAGTAAAGTACTAGTACTTTTTGACCGATTTTGTTCAAAAGTTTCGTGTCACGTCCCAGGGTGGTACCTAACTTACATATAAAATTTCAACCTCCTAGCTCTTTTTGTTCTTGAGATATTTTATTCACAGATAGACACACAGACAGACCATGTCGCGAAAACCACTTTTTTGAATTCAGGGCACCTCAAAACGTCTATATCCATCAAAATCTCGACAACGAATTTTTGATATGAATCCAATACTTTCTCTTTCTATATATTAACATATATAGAGGTAAGAGATAGCAAAAAGATACAAGAGTTTCTTTCTCTATCACCACAACTCATTTGGTTTTTATAGAAAGTGATTATAAATTTTCTACTTTTTGTTTTATATCCCGGCTCTGAAGATGGTCTAGACCAGTGACCGAAACGTCAACCTTGAACGGCATAATAAAATAAATATTTTTGGCTGCATATGTCTTGGAATTTTTTTGACTCGGCATCAAAATTTTTTTATATAATTTAATTATTAATCGTCTGTTCTCTCTCCGTACCAAAACAAAATATCTCATGCCCCCGGGTTTGGCGTAGTAGGTAGCGCGCCTACCTCCTATACCAAACGTCGCGAGTTCGGACCCAGGCAGTCCGATGATTTTATTTAAGCCATTTGGATACCAGATGGCTTAAATAGAAATGCCTGGACTCACAATAGATATTATAAATAATCACGGTTATCGTCAAAGTCTTAAATGGCCTAAGTTGCCGAAAAGACTGTGTGAATGAGAAAAAAGTGTGAATGTTTAAAAAAAAAAAAAAAAAAAAAAAAAATATCTCAGAATCTATAAGGCCGTTGGGCTACCTAACTTATAAATGTCTTTTTGATTCCAATTCAAACTCACTACCTTAGCCTCTTGTTGAAAAATTATTCAATATACCTTAATAAATAAATATCTCTCAAATTACGCTTATAATAGGAGGCGAGCGTGGCTTATCGGATAAGCTGAGGCTTAGTAATACGAGGTAAAATGTCACTCGAGTTCGAACCCAACTTGCCGAAAAAATTCAACCAAAGTCGAACGTCTCTGCTGGAGCAAAAGGGAGTCACATCCCCCAATTCCAGGCACTTAGGGCCTGAGGGATGGACATAGGAATTCAGGGGTAAAACATCACCCGAATTCGAACCATTCCTAGAACGGGGGAGCACAATAGATCTGATCCAGAAGGTCGCAGTGCAAAGAGAAGCCCCAGAACAACTAATCAAATCTAATCTAATCTACGCTTATAATAAGTTGCCTTTTGAAGAGATTAGAACTTAATCTTATGTGAAATGCCATCAAATAGTCCCGCCTCCCCATGACTGGGGAATTTCAATATTGATATCTCAAAGCCATGGGTGGGGTCGCGGGTTCGGGTCCCAGGCAGCCGATGAATATTTATGTAAATCATTTGGATATCAAAAGTGTAATAAATATGACTGAATAATTTAAATCTATAAAGTAAGACAAGCTGTGGTACCTGAGCTGGGCGTATATAAGGGGGGAGCCGAGGGGGCCCGGCCCCCCCCCCCCAAATTTCCCAAACACATATACATATATAGGGATATACAGACATCAGCGCAACAAATTTTTCCGCAGGATAGACAACTTTGGTTCTGCAATAGAAAAATTGTTCCGCAAAAAATTTCGTGTGAAAAAAAATATAGTTTCTTAAAAAAAAATTTTCCGCAGAAAAATTTTTTGAGTTCGAGCCCCCCCCCCCCCCCCCCGAAAAAAATTTCTATATACGCCCCTGTGAGCTATGCTTGCCATATTTAGATAATCTTCTTCATTCTCATTGGAATATATATTTAATTGCCCTGTGTTTGAGTTTGTTAACAAATTTATATAGTAGGCCTATATAGAGAAAGAGAATTGAATTGCCTTTATTAAGAGAGAGGGAGAATTTGCGAGACCCAATATTTTAAACGGACGATTTATAAAAGCTTCAATTTCGTTTGAAATCTCCCTTTTCTATTCCTGCATCTATATTTATTATTTCCCCTATAATGTCTATTACAGAGAAGATATTATTTATTACTTTAAGAAAAGATTTCATATATCCTATTGCTTAGTAGTTCTTAATATCTATTGAAATAATAGAAATGATCTGCTCTTTATTCACTACCTGACTCCCCTTTTATTTTTTAAAATAATAAAATGGAATCTTCCACTCCCCTCCCCACATTCTTTTTTTCAATGAATACAATATCATATCAATTCCTTTTCCGCCTCTCTGCAGTCTCTGCTGTCGATTCCCCCCTGCTCACTAATTAACCAATCACGGGGCTGTATTCTTTGGCGCCACTGTGCACCTGCTGTGAAGGGAAGACGAGACGCTTGACCAGATCAGTAGAGAGGGGACTCTTGACCTAGCAATGTCTCCGCGCTCGTTTCTCTCAGGACAGCGACGCGCTCTCATTTGCCCGGCAGCCATGGCGCCAGCCGGCAGCCTCCGCCGTTCTCTCTCCTTTCTCAATCGTTTTGCTTAGGTATTTCGATTCAATATTACTTATTATTTATTTATTATTCACTTTAAACATATAATCTTTATAAATAACATAAAAATTTAACAATTCCTCATTATTTTTTTTTAACCATATATGAGTGCATGCCATCGGTTAATATTCTTTGCTCTCTTACTTACTGGCAATTTCACATGTCCATATTTTATTTTATCCATTTTTTTAAAGTCAGATTCTTTCATATACCATTTCAAACATAGTATGCTAAGGGCTCTTTTCTCTCGTTAGTCCATTTTGTCTTTAATTAATCTCTCTCACCATCGCCAATATAATTCAAAATTACGAATATTTCGTAAAATACTGAGATGTATAATTCCAAATGAATATATTAATTGAAAGAGAAAGGCATTTTCCATATTCTAAGCCTATAGACTTGTTCATAGGCCTATATTATATTATAGGGCTGTATGAATGCCTTATATTTAAATAATATTTGAAGGGTGGAACGTTTTAATTTTGAAATGCATAATAATTTACAGTGATTTTATTTTAGCACTTTGAGTAGGCCTCTAACGTTTCGGTAGAGATTCTAGCTTCTTAATGTCTCTTAGATGTTAAGAAAGACTTTTACATTAAAATTCTCTTCCATTTCATATTAAAGCACATAAGGATATTAAAATAATATTTAACATATTTTATGAGTATATTACTTTACTAGTCAAGCAAGTACCATCATGTGTTTCCTTTGATTACTTAATCATTCCTTGGTGCCTCGGTTAGACCACAGGAAAGTACTAGTCTTTTGGCCGATTTTGCTCAAATGTTTAGTGTTGCTTGCCAAGGGGGTACCTAACTTATATATCAAATTTCAATCTCTTAGTTCTTTTTGTTCTTTTGAGATATTTTGTTCATACACCCAGTCCATTTTCCAGGATTCACTTTTTTGTAGGGGGGCCTCATAAAGTGTATTTTCATCAAAATAGTTTTTTTTTTTTAAACATCACTCTTTTTTCTCACTCACACTCACATTCACACATTCTTTTCGGTAACTTAGGCCATTTAAGACTTTTAAAGATACTCGTATGTTTAAATATATCTATTGGGGGTCCAGGCATTTCTAAATTGAATTTGAGACATGAATATAATACTTTTTATATATTAACATATTTTATATAGGTAAAAATTTAAATCTAATCTGGAATAAAATTTATTTATTTTTCAATTAACTAATCTACACTAAGCTTATATATAATTGCCAAGTATTAGTCCTCTCTGTCTGTCCGTCAAACCAAACTTTTTTTTATTTAATAGAATCGCGAAGATTTCGATTCCATATTCCTATTTTCATTAGGATACAAAGATTTAAGTAAGCCTATCTAGTAAAATATAATCTTTATATCTTATTGATGCATTCAAAGTGGAAAAGCATTAATTTTATTTGAAAATTTTTCCTTTCCACCTGCAGGTCACAACTTGTTTAATTTCTAGGGTCTTTTGCATTATACTTTCATAAAAGGCTTATTCTAAAAACGCTCGTTCTTTTAAATTATTCATTATCAAAGTAAAATTTAATCTTCAACAGGGTTAATGAAATTATTAAATAGTTTTATTTCCTTATCAACATTTCTTTAAATAAGATAATAGGCCTATATTTTTATTAATTCACATCTTCATCTTAATAATTAAATTATTTTTTTTTCTAATTTTATTTTTATCTATTGCTCTTATCTAAACAAATGCGATTCAAGTTACTTTTTATTTTTCTAATTTTTTTTAAATACTCACACTTTTTTCCCATTCACACTCACATACACCCACACGGATGACGGGATTTTCATGGATTTTTTTTTTAAGTTAGAGAATTTTCTTCCGGTGTTGGTTTGAGACTGGGGGAGTCGAACCCCTCTCTCAGTTAGGAGGAAGGGGGACAGGCCCGCCGATTGTCGGGTGACGCGGCTAGTTTATCATAAATGTATATTAATCCCATCAAGGGCGGATCCAGAGGTGTTTCTCGGGGGGGGGTAATCTGGTGTGACTCGTTGCCCAGCACACTATTTTTTTTTAATTTCCGGAATTTAAAAGCGCATTCTGTACTTGTTTGTCAGAATATAAATACACATCAAATTTTTAAGTATTAATTTTAAAAATTTTACATTAAAAATAAATTTTTTGCGAAAAAAGTTATTTTTTTCGAATCTCGGGGGGGGGGTAATTACCCCCTTTACCCCCCCCCCTTGTATCCGCCCTTGAACCCCATTTACTTATTATTTATGCATACAAGGATGGAATAAGGGTTGGAAATAATAATGTTTAAAATTACTATTTGATTAGTGTTTTATAAAAGAAAATTCCCAAGTGAAAAATCTTTTTTCCATAAGTATGTTTCAATCTCCCCGCTCTCTTCTTCCCTTCTAAAGGATATTAGACCATTCTTTTTTTTACAAAAATGTTTGTATATTTTGTTTGAATTAAATTTTATATTGTTAGTGAGATAGGTACATTTTAATTTCATCTCTAATTACCTTTTTACTGCGGATGGATGTTATCTTTTGATAAAAGAAAGAAAAGATCTTCCCTTTTGCACATTTTTGTGACTCCAGTGCAATTGTGAGAGCTTAGCTGAAATTTTTTTTGCACCCTTTTAGAGAACATTATCAACAGCCCAGGACTTAAATCCTAAATTGGGAGGCTAAAAATATTTTTGTAAAATCGAGAAAAGCATTGGGTTTAAAACTTTTTGTCTCAATTATCGAAAAATATTAACTAAATTATCTTTTCTTTTTTTTTTAAAGTGAAACTTTTTTTAAACACTCACACTTTTTTCTCATTCACACTCACATTCACACACACATACACCCAGCTTTTCAGCAGCTTAGGCCATTTAAAACTTTAAACGATACTCGTATTTATAATATATATTTATTTGGGGTCCAGGCATTCTTATTTAAGCCATTTGGTATCAAAATGGGCAGGGCCGCAGACAGGGGGGGCAGGGGGGCTATATCCTCGAGGGGGCCCGGGCCCATTGCGCTCCCACCTTAAAATTCTAATAAAAAATAATTTTCATGGTTAAAATTTCAATTAAAAAAAATCATTTTCTTGAAATTTTTTTCCTCAGAGGCCATTTTCTTGAAATTTTTTTCCTCAGAGGGCCCGGGCCCTTTAAGCTCAAATCAAGTTTCATCTTTTTCTCGACTCAGGATAGCTAAAATCGCAGATTTCAGTGGCTAATTTTCAAAAAATTTTCCATACCCCTAGAATCTAGGGCCTAGATTCTCCCGGAAATCCTCTGTCCGGATCTGGCCTCAATAAATTATTGTAACTCTTTGTTTAGGAACCTTTGAAAAAATTTTAAATAACTTTATTTAAATAAATATTGTAAGCTATGTATAATTATTTCAAAAGTTGTGTCAAAAACTGTAAAAAATTGTTGGCATTAAGGCCACTATAGCCTTTTACATACTAAAAAAACTTTTTTTTTTTTTTTTTTTTTTTTTGGGGGGGGCCCGTATTAGTAAGTAGTCCCGGGGCCCGTCAAGTCTGTCTGCGGCCCTGCAAATGGGGATCCGATCCCCCGACCCTTGGTATACAAGGTAGGCGCGCTAATAACTACACCAAGCCCGGGGCAACTAAATTACCTATTAAATATATATATATTCGTATGAGTGGAAACTTTTTCCTAATTCTCTTTCTCTTATTTTCATTCTAGTTTTACCTGCTGCGATTGTCTGCTTCAGAGAGGGCGTCAGAGATAGAGCTTGACATTGTTACAGGGCCGTGTCGCTCCGGCCCAGGATTCTAACAACTTCTACATTTTGGTAAGTAAACTTTTTTTCACCAGATTGCTAGAACTCTAATGCCCAATTGCACCGCTAGATATGACTTTAAAAAAAAAAATAAACAATATGGCAACGCTGTAAATTTTAGTGATATTCTTGTGATTCTTTTTAATTTAATAATTTTTCCTTTTTAATATTCATAAACTTAATTAACTTACATATTGTTTATAAATATAAATTTCAGAAAATTAGAAAAATGGGAAACAAAATTTTTTTTTTTTTTTTTAATTTATTTTTGTCCGTTTGGCCGGTGGCCATTGGGAAACAAAATATTAATTTTCATAATTTTTGATTAATTAATAACAATTTTATATATACTCTAGGAATATAAATAAATATTAATAACGAGCTGTCACTCTATAACAGTGAAATCGAGGGCTTAAATATTTGGGCGTTAAGTATGAAATTTAACACACTTTCATTGTCATCCGTTGCTAACTACGTTCGTTGCTAAGATAACAAGTTCTCTGATTGAACATAAAATGTGTTTTTTTTTTT
>JAKCPI010004846.1:0-14192 GCA_023213315.1 Euborellia annulipes
CCTTAAAATTTTTTCTAATTCTTATGAAATTTTGTATTTATTTACGATTCTATATTGTGTATAAAATATCCAAATATGAGATTAAAATTTTGAAAATAACCATAGTTTATTTCAAGCAGTCAACATTTAAAATGCAAGTTTGAAACTAAGGTGCTATGGGAAACTAAATATAATCTGACACAAAAAATCTGCGTGAATATACGATGACAACTTTCTCTTACCGAAGGGTAAGAGAAAGTTGTGCTGTGCGCCAGTCACACCAGATTTTTTTCAATTATTTACACCCTAAGAAAGCGTCATTTTAAATTTTATTAAAATCGAATGAAAAATAAATTTCAGGGGGGGGCCAGGGGGGGGGTGATTGAACTTTCCGAGGTCTAAAATACCATTTTTCAATTATTTACACCCTAAGAAAGCGTCATTTTAAATTTTATTAAAATCGAATAAAAAATAAAAAAAAATAATATTTTTTTTTGGGGGGGGCGCAGAGCGGAAAAATCTTTTCAAATGTCGAATTGTTAGGGGGAGGAAGAGTTTTTATTTTTCATTTTAAATTTTTTGATAAATATATTTTTCGTAAAGCGAGTTCGATCCTGTTTTCCAATGCTTTGCTATGGGGTAATTGATAACCCCCAAAAAGGGGGGTTCCCTACCCCTAATTCGATATAATGATAGCCTAAAACCACCCCGAAAATTCCCTACCCATTAAAAAAAACTCCATGAAAATCGGTCCAGTAGTTTCGGAGTCTATGCGTTACAAACAGACAGACAGAGATTGTCTTTTATATAATAACTAGCTGCGGTAGGGTTGCCTTCGGCAACCCTACCCCGCAGGCCCGGCGGGCGCCGTCTCGGGATATGACTAAGAGTTGTCCAGATAAATGTATTTTAATTAATTATGAGGAAGAGTTTTTTATTTTTTATTTTAAATATTTGATTAATATATTTTTCAATTATTTACACCCTAAGAAAGCCACATTTTAAATTTTATTAAAATCGAATGAAAAATAAATTTCAGGGGGTGGGGGCAGGGGGTGATTGAACTTTCTGAGGTCTAAAATACCATTTTTCAATTATTTACACCCTAAGAAAGCAACATTTTAAATTTTATTAAAATCGATTGAAAAATAAATTTTAGGGGGGCCAGGGGTGTGATTGCACTTTCTGAGGTCTAAAATACCAATTTTCAATTAGTTACACCCTAAGAAAGCAACATTTTAAATTTTATTAAAATCGAATGAAAAATAAATTTTAGGGGGGCAGGGGGGGGGTGATTGTACTTTCTGAGGTCTAAAATACCATTTTTCAATTATTTACACCCTAAGAAAGCAACATTTTAAATTTTATTAAAATCGAATGAAAAATAAATTTTAGGGGGGGGCCGGGGGGGGGTGATTGTACTTTTCTGAGGTCTAAAAATACCATTTTTTCAATTATTTACACCCTAAGAAAGCAACATTTTAAATTTTATTAAAATCGAATGAAAAATAAATTTTAGGGGGGCCAGGGGGGGGGGTGATTGTACTTTCTGAGGTCTAAAATACCATTTTTCAATTATTTACACCCTAAGAAAGCAACATTTTAAATTTTATTAAAATCAAATGAAAAATAAATTTTAGGGGGGGTCAGGGGGGTGATTGCACTTTCTGAGGTCTAAAATACCATTTTTCAATTATTTACACCCTAAGAAAGCAACATTTTAAATTTTATTAAAATCGAATGAAAAAATAAATTATAGGGGGGTTAGGGGGGGGGGGGTGGATTGTACTTTCTGAGGTCTGAAATACCATTTTTCAATTATTTACACCCTAAGAAAGCAACATTTTAAATTTTATTAAAATCGAATGAAAAATAAATTTTAGGGGGGGGTCAGGGGGGGTGGGGGGGTGATTGTACTTTCTGAGGTCTAAAATACCAATTTTCAGTTATTTACAAAGAAAGCAACATTTTAAATTTTATTAAAATCGAATGAAAAATAAATTTTAGGGGGGGGAGGGGGGGGGTGGATTGTACTTTCTGAGGTCTAAAATACCATTTTTTCAATTATTTACACCTTAAGAAAGCAACATTTTAAATTTTATTAAAATCGAATGAAAAATAAAAAAAATAAAAATTTAAGGGGGGGGGCGCAGAGCGGAAAAATCTTTTCGAATGTCGAATTGTTAGGGGGAGGAATAGTTTTTTTATTTTTCATTTTAAATTTTTTGATAAATATATTTTTCGTAAAGCGAGTTAGATCCTGTTTTCCAATGCTTTGCTATGGGGTAATTGATAACCCCCAAAAAGGGGGGTTCCCTACCCCTAATTCGATATAATGATAGCCTAAAACCACCCCCGGAAAATTCCCTACCCATTAAAAAAAACTCCATGAAAATCGGTCCAGTAGTTTCGGAGTCTATGAGTTACAAGACAGACAGACAGACAGACAGAGATTGTCTTTTATATTATTAAAAGAAGAAGAAGATATAGATATAGAAGATCAATGACCACTGGGGCTTAAAACCATCCTCCTACCCTAACTCTCTTGAAAAATATACCTTAAATAGAATAAATTTATTTATTATATTATTTTTTATTTTTCAGATGGCAAACAGTGTAAGAAGAGTGAGTCATCAGCAGCCTTCACTTCTCATGAACCTGCTAGCTGCTCCTGCCTTCAGGGCTCAAACTGCGCTTCCAGCACCTGCAGTACATCTAAGGCTTGTATATTTTTATTAGCGGGGCGCAGAGCTAGATATACTTAGGTTTTTTCAAAATTTATTTTTCTTTTGATTCGACTTCAATAACTTATTTTAGATAGATTAAAAAATAAAAATAGGATGTATTAACATTTTCTTTCTCCATTCCAGAATCCCTAATTTAATCATTTTTTTCAGAGCCCCAATTCATCGATTGAAGACATCGTGGGATAACAATGGATGTGTATGTAAGTAGGTTTTCTTGTAAAATTTGTATTCTATTACGAATGCAAATTAAAACATCCACCGTGGGACATCATCTTCATGAGACAAAACAAAGTGTTTAGCTTTTAGGTTTATCAGTCATAGGAAGGATATGTGTATTGGGGTATCTCTTCATCTCTTTCTATCTTTTTTCTTTTTCAGCTTAATTTAAATGTTAAATACACATAATCCTTTAAGTTAGATATACTACATTATATAGAAACTAGGGGGAGATAGAACATTTCTGCGCTCACGCTTTCTTTTTTTTTTGGGGGGGGTCTAGGCCTCAGGATCCTCTGAGTATCAACTGAATGTTTTTCGATTGGGGAATGATGTTCTTATACTGGCATAGGTGTCGTTATTCTTTCCCCATTGTTTCCAAATAGGACGGCAGTGATTGGGGCACTGCAACGTTAGGTGATTAGGATAGGGACTTCCAGAAAGAATGTCTATTCCCTAATTGACTGATGTTCAGGAGAAAAAGAGGATTCTCTATTAACGCGTTTTTTTTTGCAAGAAAGATTATCTAAATCTTTCAATCGAAAACCGGTCGTCCACTGGATTCTTGGCCTGAATGTTTTAGTAGAGGGTAGGTTAGAGGCGGAGTGGTGCGCTCTTTGGTTAGGATAGGTGTTGTTTAGCTTTTTTATACATTCCGACCCTCACCATACTCTTACTGAGGCATTCAGGTTCTTGACTCCGGTCTTGTACTTACCGGGATTCGCATCCTAACACCGTTTTTTCTATTTTCATTTCTTCTTCAACTTTTCTTGGGTGTGGGCGCGTTTCACCGTTTCGTTATCGATAACTTATTTGAAATATAGACTTACCTGTCTATCGGGAGTGTTCGTGTTTCGCGATCGTCTCAAGAAAGAAGAGGCTCTCCACTGAAGAGTTAGGGTGGCCAACTGAGCCACAGAGGGGATTGGGTGTAGGTTAGATTTTGAAGACAGAAGACTTGGGTTTCTGCGAGTACTTCTTCAAGGTAACTAATTTTACTTTCTCTTACCCTATATATGAAATATATAGAGAGAGAAAGTATTGCGATCATGTCAAAAATTCGATGTCGAGATTTTGATGGATATACATGTTTTGAGGTCCCCTGAGTCCAAAAAAGTGGGTCCCGCAAATTGGTCTGTGTGTGTGTATGTATGTATGTATGTGTGTGTGTGTGTCTGTATGTGTGGACAGATTTTAAGCATGAAGGAGTTGAGCTAGCGGATTGAAATTTTATATTTAACTTAGGTACCTTTGAAGAATCTCAAAATAAGCTTTTGAACAAAATCGGCCAAAAAGTACTAGTACTTTACTGATGTACTTTTTCAGTTTTTTTCGATTTTCTCAAAATTCCCTCCAAGGATTTTTTTTAAAATTCATAAATGAACTATTTTTTAGATGCTCTTTAAAATGTATATTCTCATTTTGCCGTTGAAATCTTCTGAAGACCACTTTACTCTTGTTCTTCATAGGAAAGATAGAAATGGTTGCCATGGTAACGGAATTTAAATCTTTTTCTTTTATTAGATTAAAAATCAATTATTATTTAAATTCCCATTTTTTTTTAAATTTATTTGTGTCTTTAATTGTTTCAAAGAAAAACATATATGTCTCTCTCTCACTTGCAAACATTATCGTCTCTCTCTACTCTTTTTTAAATTCCCTTTCCACCTTATCTTCGCATAGGCCTAATGTTAATTTCCTATAGGGATTTGTATGTTAATTTCGATTCAAAAGGGGGTCCTCTTTAGAACTTTTTACGCATTTAAAATTTTTTTTTCCAATTCTTATGAAATTTTGTATTTATTTACGATTCTATATTGTGTATAAAATGTCCAAATATGAGATTAAAATTTTGAAAAATAACCATAGTTTATTTCAAGCAGTCAACATTTAAAATGCAAGTTTGAAACTAAGGTGCTATCGGAAACTAAATATATCTCGACACAAAAAATCTGGTGTGACCAGCACGGTGCACAACTTTCTCTTACCGAAGGGTAAGAGAAAGTTGTGTGCTGTGCGCCAGTCACACCAGATTTTTTTAATATATATAAAAGGAATTTGAAAAAAAAAAAACCAGCTGATTATTAATGAAATATCATTGACAATACTACTAACCAATTATTATATATTTCAATGATATAAAAAGAGGATGCAGCCAATAATAAAAGCATTTATTTTGTTAACACCCTTTATTTAGAACGTTTCGGCTATGATCAACAAAGCCATCTTCAGCCCTCCAAGCTAGAAATATATACATACATTCATTAAATAATTGTTTTGTTAATAAATCGTCATAATAGTACTACAATTATATACTCACAGTATATTTTATATTATTAACATATAAAATATACTGTGATTATATGAACCGTTTATTTTGAAAGTGATGTAAGTCCATTTTCTATTGTTTCGAGAAAATGAAAGGTTTGCATATCTGTTAATTTAAAAATCTAGGCAAATGATATGAAATCGGTGAATGTTTCTATTTCTTTATCTATCTAATTTAGTTATATAAATTTGTTTTAGGCGAATTTGACTAAACTAATATATTAATTACAGGCTGCAAATGGACTTACTCCACTTTCAAAATAAACGGTCCATATAATTGTACTATTATGACGATTTATTAACAAAACAATTATTTAATGAATGTATGTATATATTTCTAGCTTGGAGGGCTGAAGATGGCTTTGTTGATCATAGACGAAACGTTCCGAAATAAAGAGTGTTAACAAAATAGATGCTTTTTATTATTGGCTGCATCCAGGGGCGCCGGAACGAATTTGAATCAGGGGGGCAAAAAAATTTTTTTTAGAAAATTAAAATAATTTAATATGTTCAAATAGTATAAAACAAAAACAATTCTACTATAAAACTTTAAAAATTTTAAATAAAATCACAATTTTAATAAAATTAAAATTTTAAAAAATTTGCTAGTGATTTTATCAAAAATTTTTGGAAAAAATTTGGAAAAAAAATGAATTTCTTACTCTTTTAATTTAGAAGATTTTATTTTTCAAAAGTAAAAATATATCATTTTTAATAATAAATGAAATAAAAGAAGAAATTTTGCCCCCCTCTGCCCCCCCCCCCCTGTAGGATGCCAGGGGGGGGCAATGTACCCTTGCCCCCCCCAGTTCCGGCGCCTATGGCTGCATCCTCTTTTTATATCATTAATCTAATTGTATAACAGCCACAATTCGTTATATATCATATATTTCATTTTTCAATTCTCTCAATATTTTTTTCAAATTCCACTACTACTAATAATAATATTTATTTAATATTTATAATTTTCTCCTTTGTTTCAGATGGGTGGTTGGGAGTGGGGGCTGCACTTCGGCGTTCTTCGAATGCAACCAAGTGAATTCTTCAGTACGTAAATATTTAACCAAATCCATTCAAAATAATTACTCAAAGATATAAGAAAAATATTATTTTCTTTTTTTTAGTCAAGGGCATCATTATAAAAATTTAGAAATATTATTTCTCATCATTCTTAATGCTGTGGTGGCATGAAAATTTCAAGTTAAAATAAATAGAAAAGCATAACAAGAAAACAGTGGCTTTGATAAATCGGATCTAAAACGTCAACTCAAATAAATAAATATATTTTAATTTTGATAAATAAAATAAAATATCAAATCTTAAGTAGGCCTACTAATTTTTTTTTTAATCACGCTAATTTCTTGATACTAATTTTTAAATTTTTTTTTTTTTTTAGGTGACACATCAAAAAGAATAAACAAACAAAATAAGAAAATATTCACTCAATTTTCACTATATCATGTCGCCATATTATTCCCTCTAATAAAGTGAAATAATTAAGAAAAATTATATTCAAATATCAACATCAATGAACTTCTTTAGAAATAAAAATGAATATTTGAATTCTGTGAATAGACTCTACCTATTGCTTCGTTCTGGTAAACTTGATAGCAATATAAGAATCGGGCAAATTTATTACTAATTTTGATCCTCAATATGTTAATGAATCTTTAAAAATGATCTTGCATCAATCAAACTCTACAATCAGCCATAACCATCATGATTTGGCCAAGAACACTTTTTGGAGGATAGGGAGGGCTGTAAGGGGAGATGTGGAGGCCCTTTAAAGAAAAATCAACTTGAGAAACAGGTATGTTGATCTTGGCGTCATTGTTACCTTTTGATAAGTGAGACAGATTCTTAAAGATATCCTTTTTGCAGATTTGGCCACTGCAACTGGAATAAGCTGAATTGAAAAGGGAATCCGTCGAATGACCTTCAACTCCTCCTGAAGGTGAATATTATATTATAATATACAAAATCATAAATTTAATATCTCTTTTTTAATTTTTAATTTTTTTTTTTTTTAGAATTTGAGAACTTCAGCAAAGGCAGCATCGGCAGCAAAGATAATTTTTGCCTGGCTTGAGGAGAAGAGGGTGAGTTTTTTTTTTTTTTTTTTAAACATTCACACTTTTTCCTCATTCACACTCACACTCACACACACATTCACACGGTCTTTTCGGCAACTTCTGCCATTTAAGACTTTGACGATAACCGTTATTGATAATATACACATATTAGGGGTCCAGGCATTCTTATTTAAGCCATTTGGTATCTAAATGGCGAGGGTGAGTTATGCCAACAGGATTTTTTTACCCTGCGGCTTCTTGTCGTGAAACGAGAATATCTTTCATTTTAAGCCTGTGTTAAAGATTCGTTGTTGTTGTGTTTATCTATAGGTGTCCACTAATCTTGAGCTAGTTCGCTTTGTTTAGATCTCTTGATTTGTTTTTACTTTCTCTTACCTATGTAATATGTAATATAGGCCTATATATAGAGGAAAGTATTGGATTCATGTCAAAAATTCGAAGTCGAGATTTTGATGGATATACACGTTTTTGAGGTCCCCTGAATCCAAAAAAAGTGGTTTTCGCGACATGGTCTGTCTGTCTGTCTGTGTGTCTGTGTGTGTGTTCAATTTTAAGCATGAAGGAATTGAGCTATGAGGCTGAAATGTTATATTTAAGTTAAACACCCCCCCGAGAGCGTGAAAATAAGCTTTTAATCAAAATCGGCCAAAGGGTACTTGTACTTTACTGATGTACTTTTTCAGTTTTTTTTCGATTTTCTCAAAATTCGCTCTAACAATTCTGATTAAAATTCATAAATCAATTATTTTTTAGATGCTCTTTCAAATGTATATTCTCATTTTGCTCTCCAGATTGTTTGAAGCACACTTTACTCTTGTACGTCATAGGAAAGAGAGGATAGAAATGGTTGCCATGGTAACAAAATATAAATATTTTTCCATGTTTATAAATTTTACATGCCCCCGAGTTTGGCGTAGTAGGTAGCGTGCCTACCTCCTATACCAAACGTCGCGGGTTCGGACTCAGGCAGTCCGATGATTTTATTTAAGCCATTTGGATACCAGATGGCTTAAATAGAAATGCCTGAACCCCCAATATATATATTAATCTACAACGGTTATCGTCTAAAGTCTTAAATGGCCTGAGTTGCCGAAAAGACTGTGTGAATGTGTGTGAGTGTGAGTGTGAATGGAAAAAAGTGCGAGTGTTTTTTTTTTTTTTTTTTTTTTTTTTAATCTTGAAATTCGAATGTACCGTTCTGCCGGAAACTAAATATATGTCAACACAAAAAATCTGGTGTGATAAGCACAGTGCACAACTTTCGATTACCGAAGGTAAGAGAAAGTTGTGTGCTCTGCGACCAGTCACACCATATTTTTTTTCTTCGCTTATTAAGAGAATGAATTTGTTCATAAATTATTTTAAAAAAGTGCCTTTGAACAAAATCGATTAAAAAGTACTAGTATTATGCACTTTTTCAGTTTTTTTCGATTTTCTCAAAATTCGCTCCAACGATTTTGATTAAAACAAGAGTAAAGTATGCTTCAACAGATTTCAAGGGTAAAATGAGAATATACCAGGTACATTTTAAAGAGCATCTAAAAAATGATTTATTTATGAATTTTAAATAAAATCGTTGGAGCGAATTTTGAGAAAATCGAAAAAAACTGAAAAAGTACATCAGTAAAGTACTAGTACTTTTTGACCGATTTTGTTCAAAAGTTTCGTGTCACGTCCCAGGGTGGTACCTAACTTAAATATAAAATTTCAACCTCCTAGCTCTTTTTGTTCTTGAGATATTTTATTCACAGATAGACACACAGACAGACCATGTCGCGAAAACCACTTTTTTGAATTCAGGGCACCTCAAAACGTCTATATCCATCAAAATCTCGACAACGAATTTTTGATATGAATCCAATACTTTCTCTTTCTATATATTAACATATATAGAGGTAAGAGATAGCAAAAAGATACAAGAGTTTCTTTCTCTATCACCACAACTCATTTGGTTTTTATAGAAAGTGATTATAAATTTTCTACTTTTTGTTTTATATCCCGGCTCTGAAGATGGTCTAGACCAGTGACCGAAACGTCAACCTTGAACGGCATAATAAAATAAATATTTTTGGCTGCATATGTCTTGGAATTTTTTTGACTCGGCATCAAAATTTTTTTATATAATTTAATTATTAATCGTCTGTTCTCTCTCCGTACCAAAACAAAATATCTCATGCCCCGGGTCTGGCGTAGTAGGTAGCGTGCCTACCTCCTATACCAAACGTCGCGAGTTCGGACCCAGGCAGTCCGATGATTTTATTTAAGCCATTTGGATACCAGATGGCTTAAATAGAAATGCCTGGACTCACAATAGATATTATAAATAATCACGGTTATCGTCAAATTCTTCTTAAATGGCCTAAGTTGCCGAAAAGACTGTGTGAATGAGAAAAAAGTGTGAATGGGGCCCGCCCCCCCCCCCCCCCCGAAATTTTCCAAACACATATACATATATAGGGATATACAGACATCAGCGCAACAAATTTTTCCGCAGGATGGACAACTTTGGTTCTGCAATAGAAAAATTGTTCCGCAAAAAATTTCGTGTGAAAAAAAATATAGTTTCTTAAAAAAAAATTTTCCGCAGAAAAATTTTTTGAGTTCGAGCCCCCCCCCCCCGAAAAAAATTTCTATATACGCCCCTGTGAGCTATGCTTGCCATATTTAGATAATCTTCTTCATTCTCATTGGAATATATATTTAATTGCCCTGTGTTTGAGTTTGTTAACAAATTTATATAGTAGGCCTATATAGAGAAAGAGAATTGAATTGCCTCTTATTAAGAGAGAGGGAGAATTTGCGAGACCCAATATTTTAAACGGACGATTTATAAAAGCTTCAATTTCGTTTGAAATCTCCCTTTTCTATTCCTGCATCTATATTTATTATTTCCCCTATAATGTCTATTACAGAGAAGATATTATTTATTACTATAAGAAAAGATTTCATATATCCTATTGCTTAGTAGTTCTTAATATCTATTGAAATAATAGAAATGATCTGCTCTTTATTCACTACCTGACTCCCCTTTTATTTTTTAAATAATAAAATGGAATCTTCCCCTCCCCTCCCCACATTCTTTTTTTCAATGAATACAATATCATATCAATTCCTTTTCCGCCTCTCTGCAGTCGATTCCCCCCTGCTCACTAATTAACCAATCACGGGGCTGTATTCTTTGGCGCCACTGTGCACCTGCTGTGAAGGGAAGACGAGACGCTTGACCAGATCAGTAGAGAGGGGACTCTTGACCTAGCAATGTCTCCGCGCTCGTTTCTCTCAGGACAGCGACGCGCTCTCATTTGCCCGGCAGCCATGGCGCCAGCCGGCAGCCTCCGCCGCTCTCTCTCCTTTCTCAATCGTTTTGCTTAGGTATTTCGATTCAATATTACTTATTATTTATTTATTATTCACTTATAATCTTTATAAATAACATAAAAATTTAACAATTCCTCATTATTTTTTTTAACCATATATGAGTGCATGCCATCGGTTAATATTTTTTGCTCTCTTACTTACTGGCAATTTCACATGTCCATATTTTATTTTATCCATTTTTTTAAAGTCAGATTCTTTCATATACCATTTCAAACATAGTATGCTAAGGGCTCTTTTCTCTCGTTAGTCCATTTTGTCTTTAATTAATCTCTCTCACCATCGCCAATATAATTCAAAATTACGAATATTTCGTAAAATACTGAGATGTATAATTCCAAATGAATATATTAATTGAAAGAGAAAGGCATTTTCCATATTCTAAGCCTATAGACTTGTTCATAGGCCTATATTATATTATAGGGCTATATGAATGCCTTATATTTAAATAATATTTGAAGGGTGGAACGTTTTAATTTTGAAATGCATAATAATTTACAGTGATTTTATTTTAGCACTTTGAGTAGGCCTCTAACGTTTCGGTAGAGATTCTAGCTTCTTAATGTCTCTTAGATGTTAAGAAAGACTTTTACATTAAAATTCTCTTCGATTTCATATTAAAGCACATAAGGATATTAAAATAATATTTAACATATTTTATGAGTATATTACTTTACTAGTCAAGCAAGTACCATCATGTGTTTCCTTTGATTACTTAATCATTCCTTGGTGCCTCGGTTAGACTACAGGAAAGTACTAGTCTTTGGCCGATTTTGCTCAAATGTTTAGTGTTGCTTGCCAAGGGGGTACCTAACTTAAATATCAAATTTCAATCTCGTAGTTCTTTTTGTTCTTTTGAGATATTTTGTTCATACACCCAGACCATTTTCCAGGATTCACTTTTTTGTAGGGGGGCCTCATAAAGTGTATTTTCATCAAAATAGAATTTTTTTTTTTAAACATCACACTTTTTTCTCACTCACACAAACATTCACACAGTCTTTTCGGCAACTTAGGCCATTTAAGACTTTTAACGATACTCGTATGTTTAAATATATCTATTGAGGGTCCAGGCATTTCTAAATTGAATTTGAGACATGAATATAATACTTTTTATATATTAACATATTTTATATAGGTAAAAATTTAAATCTAATCTGGAATAAAATTTATTTATTTTTCAATTAACTAATCTATACTAAGCTTATATATAATTGCCAAGTTTTAGTACTCCCTGTATGTCCGTCAAACCAAACTTTTTTTTATTTAATAGAATCGCGAAGATTTCGATTCCATATTCCTATTTTCATTAGGATACAAAGATTTAAGTAAGCCTATCTAGTAAAATATAATCTTTATATCTTATTGATGCATTCAAAGTGGAAAAGCATTAATTTTATTTGAAAATTTTTTCCTTTCCACCTGCAGGTCACAACTTGTTTAATTTCTAGGGTCTTTTGCATTATACTTTCATAAAAGGCTTATTCTAAAAACGCTCGTTCTTTTAAATTATTCATTATCAAAGTAAAATTTAATCTTCAACAGGGTTAATGAAATTATTAAATAGTTTTATTTCCTTATCAACATTTCTTTAAATAAGATAATAGGCCTATATTTTTATTATTAATTCACATCTTCATCTTAATAATTAAATTATTTTTTTTTCTAATTTTATTTTTCTATTGCTCTTATCTAAACAAACGCGATTCAAGTTACTTTTTATTTTTCTAATTTTTTTTTTAAACACTCACACTTTTTTTCTCATTCACACTCACATACACGTACACGAATGACGGAATTTTCATGGAATTTTTTTTTTTTAAAGTTAAGAGAATTTTCTTCTGGTGTTAGTTTGAGACTGGGGGAGTCGAACCCCTCTCTCAGTTAGGAAGAAGGGGGGTAGGCCCGCCGCTCCCGATTCTCGGGTGACGCGGCTAGTTTATCATAAATGTATATTAACCCCATTTACTTATTATTTATGCATACAGGGATGGAAATAATAATGTTTAAAATTACTATTTGATTAGTGATTTATAAAAGAAAAATCTTTTTTCCATAAGTATGTTTCAATCTCCCCGCTCCCTTCTTCCCTTCTAAAGGATATTAGACCATTCTTTTTTTTTTTACAAAAATGTTTGTGTATTTTGTTTGAATTAAATTTTATATTGTTAGTGAGATAGGTACATTTTAATTTCATCTCTAATTACCTTTTTGAGAAAGAAAAGATCTTCCCTTTTGCAAATTTTTGTGACTCCAGTGCAATTGTGAAGAGCTTTGCTGAAATTTTTTTTGCACCCTTTTAGAGAACATTATCAACAGCCCAGGACTTAAATCCTAAATTGGGAGGCTAAAAATATTTTTGTAAAATCGAGAAATTTCCTAAAGGAGAACCATTGGGTTTAAAGCTTTTTGTCTCAATTTTGGCAAAAATTCGAAAAATATTAATTAAATTATCTTTTTTTTTTTTTTTTTTAATGTGAAACTTTTTTTTAAACACTCGCAATTTTTTCCCATTCACACTTACACTCACACACACATACACCCAGGCTTTTCGGCAACTTAGGCCATTTAAGACTTTAAACGATACTAGTATTTATAATATTATTTATTTGGGGTCCAGGCATTCTTATTTGAGCCATTTGGTATCCAAATGGGGATCCGAACCCCCGACCCTTCGTATACAAGGTAGCCGCGCTACCAACTACACCAAGCCCGGGGCAACTAAATTACCTATTAAATATATATATATATATATCAAGGGCGGATCCAGAGCTGTTTCTGGGGGGGGAATTTGGTGTGACTCGTCGCACAGCGCCCTATTTTTTTCTTAATTTCGGTAATTTAAAGGCGCATTCTGTACTTGTTTGCCAGAATATAAACACAAATCAAATTTTTAAGTATTAATTAAAGGTATTTTTTTAATCTCGGGGGGTGTAATTACCCCCTTTACCCCCCCCCCTGTATCCGCCCTTGATATAAATACGTATGAGTGGAAAATTTTTCCTAATTCTCTTTCTCTTATTTTCTTTCTAGTTTTATCTCCTGCGATTGTCTGCTTCAGAGAGGGCGTCAGAGATAGGGCTTGACATTGTTACAGGGCCGTGTCGCTCCGGCCCAGGATTCTGACAACTTCTACATTTTGGTAAGTAAACTTTTTTTCACCAGATTGCTAGAACTCTAATGCCCAATTGCACCGCTAGATTTAAGTATGACTTAAAAAAAAAAAAATAAACAACATGGCAATGCTGTAAATTTTAGTGATATTGTTGTGATTCTTTTTAATTTTATAATTTTTTCCTTTTTAATAATCATAAACTAAATTAACTTACATATTGTTTATAAATATTATTTCAGAAAATTAAAAAAATGGGAAACAAAATATTTTTTTTTTTTTAAATTTATTTTGCCCGTTTGGCCGGTGGCCATTGGGAAACAAAATATTAATTTTCAATAA
>JAKCPI010004850.1:0-42610 GCA_023213315.1 Euborellia annulipes
GACTTTAGACGATAAGCGTTGTAATTAATGTATATATATTGAGGGTTCAGGCATTTTCATTTAAGCCATCTGGTATCCAAATGGCTTAAATAAAATCATCGGACTGGTTGGGTCCGAACCCGCGACGTTTGGCATATGAGGTAGGCACGCTACCTACTATGCCACACCCGGGGCAATTCATTGAGTTTTTTCCTTGCTTAATGAAAAATTGAAGCCAGTTAAATTTAATAATAATAAATCTCTCAAATGAAAATTAATAAAAATTGTTATATAAAATTTTTCTTTTTTTTTTTCTTTATATCTTTTTAGTTACTTTAACTCTTGAGAGCTTCTCGTCATGCCAGTCAATATCGGCATTTAAATCGCAAAATGTGAACTATTTTTGGTATGTTATTTGGACCCATTATGGGAGTGTGAATTCACATTTTACAAGCAAAAAAAAAGTTGTGCTTCCCGCGTAATACGTGAAAAACTTCAAAATTTTCGGATATTTTTCAATTTAATTCAAAAACTATGGGCTTTTTGACATTAGTTGTTATTATCATTTTTAAAGTGCATTAAATTTCAAACAATTGAAGCCAAACCACAGCTTCGAAAGTTTAATAGTTTTTGAGATATGATGCAATTTCATGTAGGGTTATTTAAAACTTGTATTATTGGAATTTTTTTTTTTTTTTAAGATTACAGGAGAACTATAAGAGTTAATGACCCCGTTTTGCGCTTAAATGAAAGGTAATTAAATGTGCTAAAACTCAATTTCATAATTTTTCTCTAAGCATGAGCGGTTATGCCGATATTCGGCTTAAAACATAAGTAAAATTGAAAATTGTAACATTTCTGAAAATCTTGTACATATTTCTATCATCATATCTCGAAAACTATTAGAGATACGGAGCTGTAGGCTGGCTTGAATTGTTTGGAATTTAATATACTTTCAAAATGGTATAAGCAACTAATGTCAAAAAGCCCATAGTTTTTGAATTAAACTGCAAAAACTGAAAAAAGTGCGAAAACTTTGTAGTTTTTCTCGTATTACGCGGGAAGCACAACTTTTTTTTGCTTGCAAAATGTGGTTTCGCACTCTCCTAAGGGGTCCAAATAACATACCAAAAATGCACGTTTTGAGCTTTAAGGCCTTTTTTCGCCATTATTAATTCCGCGGTGCGGGGTCGGCGGATCCTACCCTCCCCCTCCACTCTCCTCTATCCAATGCTTTTTTTGTCTTTATTGGACTCTCACGAAGTATTTAACACTCGCCTGTTTTTATAAAAAAATATGGTGTGACTGGCCGCACAGCATACAACTTTCTCTTACCTTTGGTACGAGAAAGTCTTATACTGTGCTTGTCACACCAAATTATTTGTGTTGCCATATGTTTAGTTTCCGCCGATATATTATAATTCAAGATATAAAGGGACTTTGCAGCCAGGAGATTAAATAAAAAAAATCTTTTATTTAATTTTTATTTGTCGACACAAAAAATCTGGTGTGACAAGCACAGAACACAACTTTCGATTACCGAAGCCAGTCACACCAGAAAATAGAATTTTTTTTTTAGATTAATCGCATTAAATAAAAGATATTTTTAAAAAATTCGCTCTATATCTTGTAGATAATTAAATTAGTAATCATTGTGTTAAAAAATAATTAATTTTTTAGCCTTAATTCATTAGCTGAAATCTTTCAAATGAAATGAAATAAATTCCTTGTATCCCTATGGGAAAAACTAACGCCATCTCTTGCCGCCTAGAGTAACTCGGTATTGAATCGTCTTCTAACGGCTTTTCGAGACGCGCACCTTAATAGGGACGGGGTTTCTAGATATGGCCTCAGATGCCGAAACAGACCTTAAAAAAAAATAAATATAATTTTAAGGATTATTTTTACAATCCCGTCCACTTCCATCACAATCTCAAATAATTTTTTTTGTTTTGTTTGTTTATTAAGGCTTTAATGAAACCATCTCGATTTGTTTGTTTGTTTGTAAGAGGAAGGAGGTCTATTGAGTTTATTGACTTTAACAAATATAAACAATATTTTCTGAAAGCGGCGCAGGCAGGCAGGCAAAGGGTGGTGGTGGTGGTGGTGGTCATGAAATTAATAGGGCTTCCGGTATTAAGGGCAACAAAACTCCGCCGCCCGAAGGGAAAAGGGCCAAGCAAGCCAGGGGTTTACATTGCTCGTGTATTGATCCTTGGTGTTTAATTAAAGAGGGATTAAAGGGTGTGTCTGTGTCTGTGTCTGTATCTGTGTGAATCCCTCTCTCTCTCTCCCTTTCAAATGGCCCTTCAACTTAAATTCCGCTAAATCGAGTTTATTCTTTCAAAATTTCAACTCCTAAACTAGAAATGGCTTTAAATAAAAGAGATAAAGATGTTTAATAAAAAAAAATCTGGAGTGACTCGTCGCACTGATTTATACGTATTTTGTTACAATGGCCTCCTACCAAGTACAAGAGCTTCAAAAGATTTCATTGGCAAAGAGGGAGAATACATAATAGTAATAATTAATTTTTGAATTTTGAGAAAATCGACAAAAACTGAAAAAAGTACATCCGTAAAGTATTAGTACTCTTTGGTCGATTTTGTTCAAAAGCTTCCTGTCACGTCCTATGGAGGTGCCTAACTTAAATATAAAATCTCAACATCCTAGCTCTTTTCGTTATTGAGTTATTTTGTTCACCATGTTGCAAAAATCACATTTTTTGATTCAGGGGGTATCAATAGGGTGGTCCTTAAAAATTTATTTTTGCAATTTAGGCTATACCGGGGCACCCTGCTTTTGTTCTACCAGTATTCATTAAAAAAAGAATTATAGGAATTTTTTAGCATAATTTTCGGTGGATCCGTGGTTCAACTCCCGGCGGCACACCCTTATATCTTTTTTTCGGGTACATGAAGTAATATCTAATTATATAATTTTAGGGGTCGCTATAACCCTTTTATGTTTAGCCCTATTCAAATGCATTGAGGGATATGCCTAACATTTTGCATGGAAAGTTTTGTTAAAGATTTTTTTTTTTTTTTTTTTTTTGGAATGGGTGCATAAGGTCCGAAGACCTATAATGACCAATAGTCACATGCAGCCAGGAAGAAAATAAAAACAAAAGGGAAACTCAACTGCGGGAACTGAGAAGATGCCTGTTGAGGTTAGACTTGAAAGTCTGAAGATTGTAGGTTTTGGGGAAGATAGACGCAGGGAGCTTGTTCCAATCACGGGAGGTCATGGGGACAAAGGAAGAATGAAATTGATTTGTTCTGTTAGTCGTGATCTGAACAGCATAGGGATGCTGGGAAGATGCCTCTCTTGTGTTCCGTGAATATGTTGCATTGGGTGGGATAATTGATTTTAATTCGGCAGAGCATTGACCATGGTAATACCTGTAGAAGAGAGATAGTGAAGATACTCTTCTTCTATGATCTAGTGACTGTAGGGATGCAGTAAGGGTAGAATCACCTATCAGATTATTTGGAAGTACTCTAAGGATGACTATCCGAAGTAGGGACACGAAAAAGTATCGATACTTACTGATATCGATACTTTTGTTTCGATACTAGTACTTTTTTTACTCGATACTTTTTTTAGATACTTTGTTCATATGAGTACTTGATTGAGTTGTACTCATGCAAATAGAATTTTTTACTTTCTCTTACCTATGTATATATGTAATATATATATAGAGAGAAAGTATTGGATTCATGTCAAAAATTCGATGTCGAGATTTTGATGGATCTTCACGTTTTGAGGTCCCCTGAATCCAAAAAAGTGGTTTTCGTGACATGGTCTGTCTGTGGGTGGGTGGGTGGGTGGGTGGGTGTGTGTGTGGGTGTGTGTTCAATTTAAAGCATGAAGGAATTGAGCTATGAGGTTGAAATTTTATATTTAAGTAAAACACCCCCGGGACCGGAAAAATAAGCTTTTAATCAAAATCGGCCAAAGAGTACTAGTACTTTACTGATGTACTTTTTCAGTTTTTTTCGATTTTCTCAAAATTTGCTCCAACGATTTTTTTTTAAATTCAAAAATCAATTATTTTTTAGATGCTCTTTCAAATGTATATTCTCATTTTGCGATTGAAATCTTCTGAACACCACTTTACTCTTGTGTTTCATAGGAAAGATAGGAGAAATGGTTGCCATGGTAACAAATTATAAATATTTTCCCATACTTATAAATTTTTATCTGAATTCAAATGGACCGTACTATCGGGAACTAAATATATTTCGACACGAAAAATCTGGTGTGACAAGCACAGTACACAACTTTCGATTACCGAAGGTAAGAGAAAGTTGTGTGCTGTGCGCCAGTCACACCAGATTTTTTTTCAAGTTTTATCGGCATGGCAACCATTTCTCCTATCTTTCCTATGAAGCACAAGAGTAAAGTGTGTTTCAAACAATTTTGAGGAAAAAACGCGAATATTCATTTGAAAGAGCATCTAAAAAATAATTGATTTTTGAATTTTAATCAAAATCGTTAGAGCGAATTTTGAGAAAATCGAAAAAAACTGAAAAGTACATCAGTAAACTACTAGTACTCTTTGGTCGATTTTGTCCAAAAGCTTATTTTCTCGGTCTCGGGGGGTGTTTAACTTAAATATAAAATTTCAGCCTCATAGCTCAATTCCTTCATGCTTAAAAGCGAACACACACCACACACACACAGACAGACCATGTTGCGAAAACCACTTTTTTGGATTCAGCGGACCTTAAAACATGAAGATCCATCAAAATCTCGACATCGAATTTTTGACATGGATCCAATACTTTCTCTCTCTATATATATTAACATATATATAGAGGTAAGAGAAAGTAAAAATTAATAGAGTGTTATTAGGAAAATAAGGAAATTGATGAGGTTAATAATTTAAGAGCATATTCTTAAAACATAAATACGCCAATATACTTCTAACAAGTTCTTTGAAAACTTTTAATGCACGTGTTACATGGAAGACCCGAAGAGTCTGAATTTAAGACCCAATTCTTCGCGCCATTATTCAGCGATATATAATAATAATAATAATAATTTTTAATTACCGTTTAATCAGGACATATATATTCGAGGCGTTTATTATAGCGTATCTCTAATAATAATGGAATATCTCCTCTCCATGTATGTAGATACGTACATGCATGTATGGCCCCCATGTAATTGGCCATTTATTATCTCTCCAGGGTGTAAATCCGCCCCCGCATCGAGTTAAGTCCATTTAGAGGGGTTGTTGTCTATCGTTCGCTAAACCCCTCTCTTTTATTAAGCCCCATTCAATGCGGGATTTTTCTTTTTCTACACACACTTAACTTGTCTTTTTAGATGCCAATCAAGTAAACAAGAGCTGAGAGATCGCGATTATTTTGGATTTGGTCCGTCTGTGAACAAAATATCTCAAGAATGAAAAGTGCTATGAGATTGAAATTGTATATTTAAGTTAGATACCTCCCTGGGACGTAACACGAAGATTTTGAACTAAATTGGCCAAAGAGTACTAGTACTTTACTGATGCAACTTTTGCAGTTTTTTTTTCGATTTTCCCTAAATTCGCTCCAACGATTTTGATTAAAATTCAAAAATCAATTAATTTTTTAGATGCTCTTTAAAATGTATATTCTCATTTTTCCGTTGAAATCTTTTGAAGCACACTTTACTCTTGTACTTCAGAAGAAATATATAAATATTTTCTCCCGTTTATAAATTTTACGTCTTGAATTCTACGTAACATATCCGCAGAAACTAAATACGCATATGTCGACACAAGACAAGCTTTCAATTACCCAAGATTGTGCATTAGATCACACCACCTACTCGTTATCCCTTCATATTTATTCGTAATAATTACAATCCAATTAATAATTGAAATTTTTCATTTTTGCATTTTAATTATAAATTGATTTAAAACAAAAACAAAACAAAAAAACATTTAAAGGATTTAATTGGAAAATTTAATTAATATCAACAAAATCTCATTAAAATAATGAGCGAATGGATTCCATTTAAATCTCTCTTTTGATTATTAAAGACTTTCTGAATAAATGATTATTTGTAAAAATTCAGAAATAAAAAATTTACAATACAGATAGAGTTCTGAACTTACAGAATTATTTTCTGAGTTAAAACATTCATAAATAAAGAAAAAAAAAAGCAGGAATTTATTAATGCTCGCAATGCTGCCGTTTCGAACTTGTCAAGAACATCTTCAGAGCTTATGGGCTGTTAGTAAATATTTAGAAGCAAAATTTCAATAATATATTTAATACGAACATATAATATAATAACAATGATATATGACTGACAACCCACAAGCTTTGAAGATGGTCTTGTCCAAGACCGAAACGTCACAACACCGATTTGAAGAAAAATTTTTTTATGTGTAGTACTTAAAAGAAGAACATATTCTGTTAAAGCGAGAGAACGCACTAAACGGTTCGTCTATAAAAAAATGTTAAAGATTTTGCCAGCATGTCTTAATCAGTTGCTAACAATAACAAATCAAAATGCCACTGTGGCTAGATTAGTAGCGTTCATTCTTTGTAAACATGAAATCCCGAGTTCGAATCTCGCCCTGACACTATTTTTTTTTTTTGTGTAATTTATATTTGGATTTCTATAAGAATATTTTTTAATATTAATAAATAAATAAAAAGTTTTTTTTAATTATTGGCTTTTAATTTAAAGAAAATTCAAATGCTTTCTGTCAAAAATAAGGAAATATTTAATATTATACGAGAAATATGTTACTATTAAAAAATTGAACA
Source organism: Euborellia annulipes (assembly GCA_023213315.1). Classification (NCBI taxonomy): domain Eukaryota; kingdom Metazoa; phylum Arthropoda; class Insecta; order Dermaptera; family Anisolabididae; genus Euborellia; species Euborellia annulipes. Next base: position 6,753 of record JAKCPI010004850.1, read on the forward strand.
CATAAATAAATAAATTTACAATAATATTAAATATTTCCTTATATTATATTTTTGACAGAAAGCATTTGAATTTTTTTAAATATATGGAACATGTTAAACATTAAAAGCCAATAATTAAAAAAAAACTTTTTATTTATTTATTAATATTAAAAAAATTCTTAGAAATCCAAACAATATAAATTACAACACAAAAAAAAAAAAATAGTTACAGGGCGAGATTCGAACTCGGGATTTCATATTTACAAAGAATGAATGCTACTAATCTAGTCACAATGGCTTTTTGATTTGATATTGTTAGAAACTAATTAAGACATGCTGGCAAAATCTTTAACCTTTTTTTTACTTTCTCTTACCTCTATATATATGTTAATATATATAGAGAGAGAAAGTATTGGATTCATGTCAAAAATTCGATGTCGAGATTTTGATGGATCTTCACGTTTTGAGGTCCCCTGAATGCAAAAAAGTGATTTTCGCGACATGGTCTGTCTGTGTGTGTGTCTGTGTGTGTGTCTGTCTTGTGTGTGTCTGTGTGTCTGTGAACAAAATATCTCAAGAACGAAAAGAGCTAGAAGGTTGAAATTTTATATTTAAGTTAGACACCCCCTGGGACGTGACACGAAGCTTTTGACCAAAATCGACCAAAGAGTACTAGTACTTTACTGATGCACTTTTTCAGTTTTTTTCGATTTTCTCAAAATTTGCTCCAACGATTTTTTTAAAATTCAAAAATCAATTATTTTTTAGATTCTCTTTAAAATGTATATTCTCATTTTGTGATTGAAATCTTCTGAAGACCACTTTACTCTTGTACTCCATAGAAAAGATAGGAGAAATGGTTGCCATGGTAACAAAATATAAATATTTTGCCATACTTATAAATTTTACATCTTGAAAATCGAATGTACCATACTGTCGGAAACTAAATACATGTCGACACAAAAAATCTGGTGTGACAAGCACAGTACACAACATTCGATTACCGAAGGTAAGAGAAAGTTGTGTGCTGTGCGCCAGTCACACCAGATTTTTTTTTTTTTTAGACGAACCGTTGAGTAGTGCGTTCTCTCGCTTTAACAGAATTTGTTTTTCTTTTAAGTACTACACATAAAAATTTTTTCGTTCAAATCGTTGTTATGAAGGCTATGCACTCCCCTTGTTAGACGAAATAGCCAAATTTGGATACTTATATTGATAAACAGTTTCCTACCATTATCGATGTTTCAGCTTGAACCTACGGCTTAAATTAAAATAGTATGTACCTTGGAACGAGTTGACTGAAAATAAGAAAATTCACGGGTCCGCCGCAGACCGGCGGACCTGTTAGTACAATATATTTATTTATTCTAATTACTTATTTTGTTCTTCTAAACTTTATTCTTGGAATTGATTTTCTAATTAAACCTGGTGGTGTATAGAGAGTGGGTGGGGTTTGTGAAAGTTTTGCAAACTTGTTTAGATAAAGTGTGGGGGATACTACAACGTATGGCACCTAAATCTGAATGCTCTCAGAGGAGGGGGGGGAGACGAAGAAATGCATCCAAAGAGAGAGAGAGAGAGGCTGGAAACTTTAGCTATTCCAGTTAGCTTCCTTCTCTCTCTCTTTTCCAAAGCTTTGATAAGTATAAATCTGAACTGGAGAATGTTCTGAAACTTTGAAAGAAGAAGAAAGCATTATCTCTGGCAATTAATTTGCCACTACTCTACCATGAATGAATTTTTCTTCACTCAAGTGCCACAAAAAAAAAAAAAAATCTGGTGTGACTGGCGCACAGCACACAACTTTCTCTTACCTTCGGTAATCGAAAGTTGTGTACTGTGCTTGTCACACCAGATTTTTGTGTCGACAGTATTTAGTTCCCGGCAGTAGGGAATATTTGAATTCAGATGTAAAATTTATAAGTATGGGAAAATATTTATATTTTGTAACCATGGCAACCATTTCTACTATCTTTCCTATGAAGCACAAGAGTAAAGTGTGCTTCAAACAATTTTGAGGGCAAAACGCGAATATACATTTGAAAGAGCATCTAAAAAATAATTGATTTTTGAATTTTAATCAAAATCGTTAGAGCGAATTTTGAGAAAATCGAAAAAAACTGAAAAAGTACATCAGTAAAGTACTAGTACTCTTTGGCCGATTTTGATTAAAAGCTTATTTTTCCGGTCCCGGGGGGTGTTTAACTTATATATAAAATTTCAGCCTCATAGCTCAATTCCTTCATGCTTAAAAAGTGAACACACCCACACACACACACACACAGACAGACCATGTCGCGAAAACCACTTTTTTGGATTCAGGGGACCTCAAAACGTGAAGATCCATCAAAATCTCGACATCGAATTTTTGACATGAATCCAATACTTTCTCTCTATATATATATATTACATATATACATAGGTAAGAGAAAGTAAAAATTAATTCTCTTTTTTTTTTTTTTTTTTTTTTTAAAACATTCACACTTTTTTCTCATTCACACTCACACTCACACACACATTCACACAGTCTTTTCGGCAACTCAGGCCATATAAGACTTTTTACGATATCCGTTATTAATAAATATACATATATGGGGGTCCAGGCATTCTTATTTAAGCCATTTGGTATCCAGATGGCTTAAATAAAATCATCGGACTGCCTGGGGTCCGAACCCGCGACGTTTGGTATATGAGGTTAGCACGCTAACCTCTACGCCATGCCCCGAGGGCCTAATTCTCTCTTATTTGAAATCATTCTTACTTTATGTGGTACTAGCTGCGGTAGGCCCTGGCGGGCGGCTTCTCGGGATATGAATGACCATGCATTTGTATTCATCTGAGATATGGGCCATAAGATACTTGGAGAACATTGAAAAAATAAACGTGAACTTTTTTCAAACGATATATGGACCCTGTTATGCAATGGTGTGTCAAAGACCAAACATCGAGTTTTGAAAAAATCAACATTAAAGTTTTTCTGATTTAAATTGTTTTAATTAGATTATATATCATTTTTTTTGTCAATTGTGCAAGTAAATACTGTAATTCTGGCAGATATTCATAAATTATCTCTAAAAATACGACTAATTTAGAGAATAAACAATAAAATATAAAAAATTATTATTGCTCAAAGTCCAATATGTATTTGTAAAAATGCTTCAAAGTCTCTTGACACATGATTGCAAATTAATCTATGCACTATTTATATTAATAAAATAATTTAATATATGTTTGGAATGGAAGATTTATTGCAATGTTTTCGACCAAGGTATAGATCTGGTTATAATAATAAAAAAAGATATTTTTATTATTGTTCGCTTTATTTTGGCTACTGCGCTAGCAAGCAGTTTCGGTGGGATCATCCACCATCTTGAGGCCTGAAATTATATTTATAATTAATCGCAATTTACTTATTTTGCATATAATGTTGTTCTTATTAGACAAAATTGTATCTATATATATATATCACTTACAATAAATCATTTTACATTATAGGCCATTTTTTTGGTTTTGTTTACCCGCATAATGCATGAATCCTTAATTATATAGGTTCTCCTATTATACATAATATGGAGAAATTAATTCGAATGTCTTTCAATATTTTTTAAAAAAATTTCTCTGACAGGAATTGACCTATGTGTAATATATATATTTTTACATAAGCTGGACAAGGTTGCGTTGTTGTATCTGTATTTTGGGATTATTTTCCCACGTCATAATTTTTTTAATTGTTTTTTTGTTATAACATTAATTATACTTATTCAATTTTAATTGTTCTCTTATTTTTCTTAGCAATTTATTAATATTTTAAGTTTGTGCCAACCGAGACATCTAGAAACCATATATATAGTCGGACAAAAATGGGCAAGAGTTTTCTGAAGGCTAATATTTACAGAATTGGTTGCATTTTAGTGATGGAAAGATACTCTTAGAGTCCCGGGATCACCACCCTAGTTACGCCCGAATAAAGCCCTTAAACAATTCGTTGATGTAGATTTAGAGTTTCAAATATTTTGTTGATGTTGTTGTTTTAATTAAACAAAAACTAAATAAAATGTAGAGAGATTCTCTACAGTCTCAAGGGATTGACTCTCTTTCCCTGCCACTTTTGGTCTTCTCAAAAACCACAGAATTGAAGCCACTTGTGAAATTCCCCATTGATCAAATACTGTCCTCAATTTCCGCAAAAAAAAAAAAAAGACTAAAATTCCAATTACACTTGAAATTTTACTAGGAGTCTGTGTCTCTCTTCTTACCATCCATTTTTACTTTCTCTTACCTCTATATATATGTTAATATATAGAGAGAGAAAGTATTGCGATCATGTCAAAAATTCGATGTCGAGATTTTGATGGATATACACGTTTTGAGGTCCCCTGAATCCAAAAAAGTGGTTTTCGCGACATGGTCTGTCTGGTGTGTGTGTGTCTGTGTGATCAATTTAAAGCATGAAGGAATTGAGCTAGGAAGTTGAAATTTTATATTTAAGTTATGCACCTCTCTGGTGCGTGAAAATAAGCTTTTAATCAAAATCGACCAAAGAGTACTAGTACTTTACTGATGTACTTTTTCAGTTTTTTTCGATTTTCTCTAAATTAGTTCCAACGATTTTGATTAAAATTCAAAAATCAATTATTTTTAAGATGCTCTTTAAAATGTATATTCTCATTTTTTCATTGAAATCTTCTGAAGCACACTTTACTCTTGTACTTCATAGAGAAGATAGGAGAAATGGTTGCCATAGTAACAAAATATAAATATTTTCCCCTGTTTATAAAATTGACATCTTGAATTCTAATATATCTGCAGAAACTAAATATATGTCGAAAAATCTGGTGTGACGAGCACAGTACACAACTTTCCATTACCGTAGGTAAGAGAAAGTTGTGTGTTGTGCGACCAGTCACACCAGATTTTTTTTTACTTTTCCTTAGCAAAACGAATTTTTTTTTCTGCCCCGCAAAAAATTTTTCCCCTCCTCACGTGAAAATCATTTTACCTTTTTTTTATTCTTTTTTTTAGGGAGACGAAATTTTTTCCATCGAGCGGAAAATTTTTTCCCCTCCGTGGAAATCATTTGATCTTTTTTTTTTTTTTTTTTGCATACGAGTCTCATCCAAACTTTTCAAACTCATATTTCGGCTAGTTTTTGGCCGAAACCGAATATTCGGTCGGTCCCTTTAATTCAACTAATGCCATCTGGTTACCAGTTTAATAATTAACGTTTAGGGAATTTTCTTTTCCATTCACAAAGTTCCATTTCATTTTCTCCCTCTCTCTCTTTCTATCAATGCGATAAAAATAATATTTATTATTAAAATAAGAAAAAAAAAAAAAAAAATTTCTCCGCTCCGTTGAACGTTTCTTTCTTTCGCCAGCTCCATTTCTTCTTTTCTTAATATCCCTCCTCTTTTTTTTTTTTTTTTGTTCCTTGTATAAGTTAAATAAAGAAGAAAAATAATTTTTTTTTTTTTTTTTTTGAAGCTTAAATCGGAAGGTCGTCGTTTCGAGTTAGTTAAAACAACAAATAACGATATCAGACTTTGTTATAAATTTAATTCAGTATTAGTGATAAACGTCATCATCAATGGAGGAAAATAATTGAATAAGCTGCAAGAAAAAGAAAAAAAAAAAAAAGAAGCGATGTCACTTGTCAAGAAAAAGAACGAAAGAGAAAACTTTATTTATTTATTTATTTATTCACTTGAATTAATATCATGATGACGTAATAATGTAATTCTTATACCAAGCTTCATTTCATTTGTCACAAACACTTTACTGATGTAGTATTTTAGATTTTTCAAATTCCTTTTCCGCCTTTTCCTTCCATAGAGCCAATGTTAAATCCCCATATGGGGATTTGCATGTTATTTTCTATTCAACATAGAGTCCCCTTAATTTTTTTTCACATTTAAAAAAATGTTTTCCAATTCTTATGAAATTTTGTATTTATTTAGGATTCTCTATTTATCATAAATGGACCCTGTTATGCAATGGTGTGTCAAAGACCAAAAAATTCAAAATTGAGTTAAGCACGGAATATTGTTTCAAATGCTTTAATTAATAGTATTTTTTATGAAATATGTCCTAAAAAAATTTATATTTAATGTTATTTGCACAATTGGCAAGAAAATATATATATAATCCAATGTAAGCAAAAAACTTTATTGTTGATTTTCTCAAAACTCGATGTTTGGTCTTTGACACACCTTTGCATAACAGGGTCCAAATGTGTTTATTAAAGCTTTTGTGGTTTGAATTATTATTATTATTAGGGAAATTTTTAATTCAAGACCACATTTTTGTATTAATTATTTAATTTTAAACTGGTAACCGTTGGCTCTAGTTGAAACATTAGGCTTTAATAGGAGAATTAAATCCATGTATGATAACACAAGGTTTTTTTGATTCAACGATATATTTATTTAACATTAACACTTTTACGCATTTCGTAGTATCATCATCAGAGGTGAGTTACAAACTTAATTCATTGATGACACTTGTGTCGAAATGCGTATAATGTTAAATAAATAAATAAATTATTGAAACAAAAAAGCTTGTGTTATCATACTTGGATTTAATCTCCTATTAATTATTTATTAAAAATATAAATAGACCTACTGTACATCGTTTCGATTGCTTTATTATGCAGCCGTTATCAAGTACTGTGCACTTGCTGTTCAGACTCAAGTGAACTAACTGTCATGTCCGTTACGTGCCTTTTTTATATACAACGACGTCAGCGTCATCTGCAGGCATTCCTCCCAGACAGCCTGGAATCTTGCAGTAATATTGCAGGAATCTTACATTGCAATATTTAACCTTGCAGGGAATATTGCAGGAACAATGCAGCAACATTGTTGCAATATTCCTATGTCCGCCTCTTTGTAACTTGCAGGAATATTGTGGCAATACTGAATGGAATATTGTGGCAATATTACAAAAATATTGCAAGTATTGCAGCAATATTACGCGGATATTGTGAGTATTGCAGCAATATTACGGGAATATTCCGGCAATATTGCATGGAATATTGTGGCAATATTGCAGGGTAAAAAAAAAAACTTGTTCATAGAGGGATTTGAACACGAGTTTTTTGCATTTCCAATATTTCCAATGTCTTGATTCCAATATTCGACTCCTTTGCTGCCTCGGACGTTTTGCTATATGAAATTTCAACACTTTTTAAGCTACTTAATTCGTATGTAGTACTATTAAATTTTTTTTAAACAAAAAGTCACTTATAAATTGTAAAAAAATAATAATTTATAATATTTAAAATTAATTTTTTTTTTTTTTTTCTTTTTCGGCATCTAAGGTGATTTAGACCCCATCCCTATTCATTTCAAATTATTTGCAGTCAATTCAAATGAAATAAATTTTTCTCGCTAGGGACGGAAAGGGAATCCGGGACCCCAGGCTCAAGAAGCTAGTGTCTTCTCTCTGAGCCACGGGTCATCACGGGCATTAATTAATTTAATTAATATGAATATTATAAAGTTGATATGATAATTTTAACCCTATATTCACTATTCAATGTTGCCACTTCAATATTGCTGCACTTCAATATTGACCCTGCAATATTGCTGCAATATTCATACTTCAATGTTGCCATTGCAACATTGTGCTGCAATATTGCTTCAATATTCACTCTTCAATGTTGCCACTGTAATATTTCAGGAATATTGCTGCAATATTTACACTTTAATATTGCCATTGCAACATTGCTGAAATATTCAGTATTCAATATTGCAACAGCAATATTGATGCAATATTGCAACAATATTCACACTTCAAATATTGCAACGGCAATATTGATGCAATATTGCTGCAATATTCACTATTCAATGTTGCCACTGCAATATTGCCGCAATATTCACACTTCAATGTTGCCACAGCAATATTGCTGCAATATTTCTGCAATGTCCTCACTTCGAAATTGCGCAGCGGAATTACAGCAATGTTGCTCCAATATTGTCAATATTGTGCAAGGTTGGCAAAATTGCTGCAATATTACTGCAATATTCCAGGCTGTCTGGGCTGTGACGTTAGATTCAAAATTTTCCGCCATTTTAACTCATTCCCATTAAGTTAGTAACAATCATCAAAGCAAGTGATTGTGACACATTGCGTCACAGGAATGCATGCAGATGATGATGACGTAGTTGTATATAAAAAGGCAGTTAGTTCACTTGAGTGGGAGCAGCAAGTGAACAGTACTTAATAACGGCTGCAGAATAAGCAGTCGAAACGTTGTACAGTATTTATGTTTTTAATAAATAATTAATACAAAAAAATCTGGTGTGACTGGCGGACAGCACACAATACAAATCCTTTAATCAATTTAATACAATTTAAATAAAATAAAGAAAAATATTCGATTTTCAATTTGAGGCACAGTGAAGGTCAATATTATGTCCCACCCATGCCTTTCCCCCTTTCATTGTTTTTATAAAAGAAAATGAAAATCTTTATAAATTTTCTAGGTTTGAACCATGAAAGTTTCCATTAAAAAATATGTAATATTTTTTTTTTTTTTTTTAAACAATGAAATAATCACTAGTAGAAAACTCATGGGTGGGGCTTAATATTGGCCCTCATTGTACAAATCAACATAATTTCGATATGTTTCGTGGGATATTAATTCATAATTTTGTTTTTAAAATAATTTCCAATAAAATTGACAGAAAAAACTGAAATGGAAAGATAAAATTTAAAATTTCAGTTTAGCATTTCGACATTTTTGTCTATGCTTTATTTATTGTGTCACTTAGAAATGTTTAGAATATTTCATATTAAATAATGGGGTTGGAGAATAAAAACCAGCAGATTAATCGCTCCACCTGACGTCCTTTATTTGGCAAATATTTCGACGCATATAACATGCATCATCCTCAGTGCCGCGAGGATGTTATAGGTGGGCTTGGTCCAAAAATTATTTAAAAGCCTAAAGGTGGAATTCCGAGCAACGCGACAGAGCGGCAGCGTCAATAGCGTCACTGCAGCCGCGACAGTGTCGCGCTTGTGGCTTCCGATGTCGGCGTCAGTAAACAAACGCGATCTATTGTCCTAACCTAAAAAATGTTAATCCTGAACGCCGCCATTTTTTTTGTTATGAAAGCGCTCTGCGGCAACGAAAGATCGAGAGCAAACGAGGCAATGTCGCTGCCGCTAGAGGCGGCAATGACGTCACGGCAGTGCCGCGGCGTCTGTGTCGCAATACTCGAATAGCCTTTCATTTATTTACACATGACATGTACTGTCGCTCTGCCGCCGCGTCACTGTCGTGGCGTCAGTGACGCTCTGTCGCGTTGCTCGGAATTCCACCTTTAGGCTTTTAAATAATTTTTGGACCAAGCCCATCTATAACATCCTCGCGGCACTGAGGATGATGCATGTTATATGCGTCGAAATATTTGCCAAATAAAGGACGTCAGGTGGAGCGATTAATCTGCTGGTTTTTATTCTCCAACCCCATTATTCTACTCATCCCAGCCTATTATATAATTTTCATATTAAATGTTTAATCAAATACAGTAGCATCAAGATAGATTAGAACACGTCTTTATAAGAGGAAACAAAGTGTTACGTTTTTTGTATTTTGACGCGCAGTAAAAGACTTTTCTCTAACCCTAAGGGACTAAAAAAATCTATTGAAAATTTATTTATACCAGATTTCTAAAAAGGTTCCCACCCTATTTATTGTTCATTTTAATTAATGCGTGTAATTTCTTTCCTTTACTGATCACAGGTCTTGAGGGAGATTTACAAGATAAGACAATTTGAAAAAAAAAGGGAGAACTCTCTCCCTTGTTCTGACTTGCCCGCCCTACGTGCCGAGAGAAACTTCCCCCGAAAACTCGTTCTGGATTCCTATTCCAGAGTAGGGGAGAGAGATGAGTTTCTTGCACAAGGGGAGAACACACACCCCAATCGGTCTTCTAATTTATAATATCCTAGCTTTTAGCGTATTTTCCCCCGGCTATTGAGTCCTCCTGAAGAAGGCTAGTCGACAAACCGAAACATTTTCTTTCTTTTTTTTCCTTTGCGTGTTAATTAATGGTTTTTGTTGAGTAATTAAATTCATTAGTCCTCTTTCGTTATAATCTTCCAATGGGATTAAACGGATTAAGAAAGGATTATTTATATTTCTAATTACACACACACACACCACACACACACACACACACACACACACACACATATAGTGTATGTTATTTAATGTAATTATTCCATTAAATCAATCAAACTGGAGACAAATAATATTTATTTAACCATAAAGGGATCACATCATGAAAATCTGGTGTGACTGGTCGCACCAGATTTTTGTGTCGAGATATATTTAGTTTCCATAGCATCTTAGTTCACTTGACCACTGTACTTCATAAGTAAAAAAGTAAAAATCTGGTGTGACTATTCGCACAGCATACAACTTTCTCTTATTTTCGGTTTCGAGAGTTGTGTTCTGTGCTTGTCTCACCAGATTTTTCGTTTCGACATATAGACAAAGACATTTAGTTTGCGCCGATATATTAGAATTCAAGATGTAAAATTTATAAGTATGGGAAAATATTTAAATTTCGTTACCATGGCAACTATTTCTTTTATCTACCCTATGAAATACAAGAGTAAAGTTAAAGATCTATGAAAGGGAAAAAGCTACGCGGGATGCCCTGAGCGGACAACACCACCCAATATACAAACGGCTACACCTATCTCTTGGAGATGCATCATACTTAAACACGCCACTGTCTACCAGGGAGAAGTCATGGATAAGGAAAGTTCGAGGAGAAGGTATTCACCTGAACTATAAACCCTGGTTGGATGGGAAAGACTGGAGATGCAGCCTCTGCAACAAGAACGAAAATGAGGATGTTTTCCATTTTGTGGCCAATTGTCCTATATTGGGATGCATAAGGAAACGCTGGTTGGGTGCAGAGTCTATTGATAGGGAGGAATTCTTTGAAATTATGAACGGTGGGAACTGGAGGGGATTAGCTGGATACTCAGCGGAGGCCTGGAAATACAGGTGGACTCTTGTTGAGGAATTTAATTATTGAAACTTTTTTTTCTGTTGAAAGGAAACAACCAAAAAATTCTATGAAAAGCAAACGGTCCATAGGACTATGCTTACTGGCGATCTATTTTATTTTACTGTGTATTTGTGTTTGTTTTGTAAAGTCAAAAATCTGGTGTGACTGGCGCATAGCACACAACTTTCTCTTACCCTTCGGTAAGAGAAAGTTGCGCACTGTGCTGGTCACACCAGATTTTTTGTGTCGAGATATATTTAGTTTCCGATAGCACCTTAGTTTCAAACTTGCATTTTAAATGTTGACTGCTTCAAATAAACTATGGTTATTTTTCAAAATTTTAATCTCATATTTGGACATTTTATACACAATATAGAATCGTAAATAAATACAAAATTTCATAAGAATTGGAAAAAAAAATTTTAAATGTCTAAAAAGTTCCAAAGGGGACCCCCTTTTGAATCGAAATTAACATACAAATCCCTATAGGAAATTAACATTGGCCAAATGCGAAGATAAGGTGGAAAGGGAATTTAAAAAGAGTAGAGAGAGACGATAATGTTTGCAAGTGGGAGAGATATATATATATGTTTTCTTGGAAACAATTAAAAACAGAAATAAAATAAAAAATAAATGGGAATTTAAATAATAATTGATTTTTAATCTAATAAAAAGAAAAAGATTTAAATTCCGTTACCATGGCAACCATTTCTACTTTCCTATGAAGAACAAGAGTAAAGTGGTCTTCAGAAGATTTCAACGGCAAAATGAGAATATACATTTTAAAGAGCATCTAAAAAATAGTTCATTTATGAATTTTAAAAAAAATCCTTGGAGGGAATTTTGAGAAAATCGAAAAAAACTGAAAAAAGTACATCAGTAAAGTACTAGTACTTTTTGGCCGATTTTGTTCAAAAGCTTATTTTGAGATTCTTCAAAGGTACCTAAGTTAAATATAAAATTTCAATCCGGTAGCTCAACTCCTTCATGCTAAAAAATCGTTACACACACACAGACACACAGACACACAGACACACACACACACACACACACACAGACCAATTTGCGGGACCCACTTTTTTGGACTCAGGGGACCTCAAAACATGTATATCCATCAAAATCTGGACATCGAATTTTTGACATGATCGCAATACTTTCTCTCTCTATATATTTCATATATAGGCTAAGAGAAAGTAAAAATTATATATTGTACATTGTGAAATAAAATAAATATTATTATTATTATTATTATTATATACAAGAGTAAAGTGGTCTTCAGAAGATTTCAATTGCAAAATGAGAATATACATTTTAAAGAGCATCTAAAAAATAGTTCATTTATGAATTTTAAAAAAAATCCTTGGAGCGAATTTTGAGAAAATCGAAAAAAACTGAAAAAGTACATCAGTAAAGTACTAGTACTCTTTGGCCGATTTTGATTAAAAGCTTATTTTTCCGGTCCCGGGGGGTGTTTAACTTAAATATAAAATTTCAGCCTCGTAGCTCAATTCCTTCATGCTTTAAATTAAACACACACACACAGACACACACACAGACAGACCATGTCGCGAAAACCACTTTTTTGGATTCAGGGGACCTCAAAACGTGAAGATCCATCAAAATCTCGACATCGAATTTTTGACATGAATCCAATACTTTCTCTCTATATATATTAACATATATATAGAGGTAAGAGAAAGTAAAAAAGGAAATGGCCACCGAAGGCGGACGGCGATTCTAGTATAAATTAATACACAAACAAACAAAATAATTAATTTACTAGAGAAACAAACAAACAGTGTTGAAATTAAATTGATTAGAAAGATCTCATTGAAATTTCACACTTGCATAGATTCTATGGGTATTAAGCTTTGCTCGTGTGTGTGTGTGTGTGTGGGGGGGGGGGGGTGTGTTTGTGTGTGTTTAAGGCGCATTATTCATTAAATTACAATCAAAATTAATTGGAATATAAATAACTTGGAGATTACATGGACAATCGAGTAATTGTTATGGGTTAAGTTTAAACTAAAATTAAAAATCTGGTGTGACTGGCGCACAGCACACAACTTTCTCTTACCCTTCGGTAAGAGAAAGTTGTGCACCGTGCTGGTCACACCAGATTTTTTGTGTCGAGATATATTTAGTTTCCGATAGCACCTTAGTTTCAAACTTGCATTTTAAATGTTGACTGCTTCAAATAAACTATGGTTATTTTTCAAAATTTTAATCTCATATTTGGACATTTTATACACAATATAGAATCGTAAATAAATACAAAATTTCATAAGAATTGGAAAAAAAAATTTTAAATGCCTAAAAAGTTCTAAAGGGACCCCCTTTTGAATCGAAATTAACATACAATTCCCTATAGGAAATTAACATTGTTTCTATGCGAAGATAAGGTGGAAAGGGAATTTAAAAAGAGTAGAGAGAGACGATAATGTTTGCAAGTGAGAGAGAGACATATATGTTTTCTTTGAAACAATTAAAGACACAAATAAATTTAAAAAAAAAATGGGAATTTAAATAATAATTGATTTTACTTTCTCGTACCTCTATATATATGTTAATATATAGAGAGAGAAAGTATTGGTTTCATGTCAAAAATTCGATGTCGAGATTTTGATGGATCTTCACGTTTTGAGGTCCCCTGAATCCAAAAAAGTGGTTTTCGCGACATGGTCTGTCTGTGGGTGGGTGGGTGGGTGGGTGGGTGGGTGTGTGTTCAATTTTAAGGATGAAGGAATTGAGCTAGGAGGTTGAAATTTTATATTTAAGTTAAACACCCCCGGGACCGGAAAAATAAGCTTTTAATCAAAATCGGCCAAAGAGTACTAGTACTTTACTGATGCACTTTTTAAGTTTTTTTCGATTTTCTCAAAATTTGCTCCAACGATTTTTTTTAAAATTCAAAAATCAATTATTTTTCAGATGCTCTTTCAAATGTATATTCTCATTTTGCAATTGAAATCTTCTGAAGACCACTTTACTCTTGTATTTCATAGGGAAGATAGGAGAAATGGTTGCCATAGTAACAAAATATAAATATTTTCCCATACTTATAAATTTTACATCTGAATTCATATGTTCCGTACTGTCGGGAACTAAATATATGTAGACACAAAAAATCTGGTGTGACAAGCACAGTACACAACTTTCGATTACCGAAGGTAAGAGAAAGTTGTGTGCTGTGCGCCAGTCACACCAGATTTTTTAATCTAATAAAAAGAAAAAGATTTAAATTCCGTTACCATGGCAACCATTTCTATCTTTCCTATGAAGTACAAGAGTAAAGTGGTCTTCAGAAGATTTCAACGGCAAAATGAGAATATACATTTTAAAGAGCATCTAAAAAATAGTTCATTTATGAATTTAAAAAAAAATCCTTGGAGGGAATTTTGAGAAAATCGAAAAAAACTGAAAAAGTACATCAGTAAAGTACTAGTACTTTTTGGCCGATTTTGTTCAAAAGCTTATTTTGAGATTCTTCAAAGGTACCTAAGTTAAATATAAAATTTCAACTCCGCTAGCTTAACTCCTTCATGCTAGATAATCTGTCCACACACACAACACACAGACACACATCCCCACACACACACACACACACACACACACACACACACACACACACACACACACACACACACACAGACAGACCAATTTGCGGGACCCACTTTTTTGGATTCAGGGGACCTCAAAACATGTATATCCATCAAAATCTCGACATCGAATTTTTGACATGAATCGCAATACTTTCTCTCTCTATATATATTAACATATATAGAGGTAAGAGAAAGTAAAATTAGGGAGGGGGAAAAAACCTGGTGTGACTGGCGCACAGTACACAACTTTCGATTACCCAAGGTAAGAGAAAGTTGTATGCTGTCCGATCAGTCACACCAGATTTTTTTTTACGTAAAATAAATCTTAAAAAAGTTATATATTTAACAGTTTTATCAATTTTCGCTATCATTAAAGGAAAATACTCCCCATAATTCCGAAGTGCAATCTCTTGAGTTCATTAGCACACACAACGCCTAAGGAAGAAGAAGAAGAAGGAAGGAAGGAAAGAGAGAGAGAGAGAGAGAGAGAGAGAGAGAGAGAGATTAATCCTTCACTTGAACAAACGGCTGGCTGCTGGGGAAGTTTATTAGGGAAAGAGGGAAAAGGGCTTTATAATAGGCGTTTTCTAACTTTCATCCCAAGATAATATATATACTTTCATCTAGGAATGCTTTATTAATCTTCATCTAAAAGCATTAACCTTCTTGCTTCTGGGGAGGTTATTTTTTTTTTTTTTCATTTTTTATTATGATATTAGTTAGGAGGCTAATAACGAACAAGAGAGAGAAAGAGCTATTAAAAATTTTGTCAAGTATCTAATCAATTGGGGGGATAACAAATAGAAAAAAATATAATAAAAAAAACTTAAAAAAAAAATGCTTTTATTTAAATTGAACTAAAAAGAGAGAAATAATTTAATTGTTCTTGTTAAAATTGTTGAAATTTATGACTCAAAATAAAAGAGTGGGGCGCTTCGAAGTGATTTCGAAGCTCTAAGAATATTCAGGTGGTTGAAATTTTATATTTAAGTAATTTGAAGATCAATATGTAGTTTAATTCTTGGTCACTTCAAGATGGTGGTTGAAAAAATAAATAAAACAAATTTTGTTAAAAATTATGTTTTTTATATCAGAGCATGCTTACAAGTCTGCACTTGTTTCGGCACCAAAATTGCCGTCTTCAGAGCCAATTTAACTCTCCACTAAACATCTTTACTATAGGAAAAGTAAATTAGTTTTTTAAATAAAAAAAATTGTTTTATTCTTGACACCGAAAACCTGTGAAACGATAAGAAGCTGCAGCAAGTTCAATAAAAAATGTTTATAAATTTTACATAGCCTCCGGGCTTGACCCCTGGACCTCCCTACTCTGGCTCGGACCCACCTGCGGCGGACCCTCGTGGGGAAGGGTATTCTGGTGGGACTGACCTCACATGAATCATGATAGAAGAGCCAAAAAATTTGAGAGGATCAAATAAAAGTTTCACTTGAAAAAAAAAATTACATCTTGAATTCTAATGTCAGAAATTAAATAGTCGTATTTGTGGACACAAAATATATGGTGTAACAAGCATAGAACACAAATTAATCAGTAAGAGAAAGTGTGCGACCAGTCACACCAGAAATATTCCCCCTCTTAGAGGGTTCAAATATTAATAATTTTTTTCTCTTTATTACAAATCATTTTTATATAAAATTAATTCCATTTGTCTGAACAGAATCCTTTTCGCTACGCAAATTAAATATAAAATTAAATTATACTTAAATGAAAATGAATATATATATATATAAATAAACATGATTAATTTTGTTGATCAAAGATAATATTTGTTTCAGCATTTGCGATTACAAAATTATTCTATCAGAGGAACGAACCAACATCCGTCATGGGATATCATTTTAATATATTATTTTAATCATACATGGCACATACATATTATATTTTGCGGCTTTGAAAATGAATTTTATTTAAATAAAAAAAAACAGATGGTGGAATTAACTAAGCACATTACTCAATTCTCTATTTAATTAAACAACACATTTGTAACACGTAAATGGCCTACAATGCCGTGAAAGGATTAAAAAAAAAATTATTATAATAAAAAATGTACTAATGGAAACGTAATAAACACGAGGGGAAAGCAACCGATTACACAGGTCAACAAAAAAAGATTATTTTTTGGGTTTCTGTTCTAATGCTGGAATTCTGATTCCAGACACCAAAAAACACTTAAATTCCCATTTTTAGCTTTTAAAGTTTGCTTTTGTTTAATTGGTACAGGGGTTTGAAAAAATAAAAAAAAAACTCAAAATTTGTGTACTTTTTTCAGTTTTTCGCTTATATCTCGTAAACTAAGCATATTCTGTGCACCATAATAGATTAGAAAGTTGTAGAGCATAAAATTTGCTAAAATTTAGTTGATAAAACGAATTTTTAGACCCAATATTAACCGAGATACGGCCGATCAAAGTTTCTTTTTTTTTCATTTTAGACTTTTTCCAGTTTTTCGTTTATATCCCACAAATTAAACATATTTTGTTAATTATAATACATTACAAACTTGTAGAACATTAAATTTGCTAATATTTGGTTGATAAAACGAATATTTAGACCCAATATTAACCGAGATACGGCCTATCAAAGTTTCTATTTGTTTTATATTTCGAGAAACTTGATACTTTCTTCAGTTTTTCGCTTATATCTCGAAAACTAAACATATTTTCTCCACTATAATAAAATACAAAATTGTAGAGTATTAAATTTGCTAAAATTTCGTGGATAAATCAAATTTGTAAACTCAATATTAACCGAGAAGCGGCCTAACGAATTTTTTCTGTTTTACATTCGAGAAACATGGTCTAACTTTGATCGGCCGTACCTCGGTTAATATTTGGTCTACATATTCGTTTTAACAACCAAATTGTAGCAAATTTAATGCTCTACAACTTTGTATGGTACTATGGTGCACAAAATATGCTTAGTTTACGAGATATAAAAATGTCCGGTCTTCTTAGTAAAAAATTCGAAAAATTGCTCTAGTTTCTACAAAAGCAAACTTTGATTAAAAAAATTATTTTTTTACATTTATTTTTAGAGTAGGAGAAACAAAAATTTCATATGAAGAAACCAGACCCAAAAATCGTGTTGACCAGTGTTATCGGATACCTTTTGTTTTTATTTATTACATAAAAAAATACTATCAACATGATTTTTGGCTACGTATTGATTTCTAAATACAATACACTTTGTTATTTACTAGATTAAATAATCTAGAAGCAATATTTCAATTACGTCAATTTTTTTTTTTTTTTTTATAATTTACATTTTTATACTTTTACTTTCTCTTACCTCTATATATATGTGAAATATATAGAGAGAAAGTATTGGTTTCATGTCAAAAATTCGATGTCGAGATTTTGATGGATCTTCACGTTTTGAGGTCCCCTGAATCCAAAAAAGTGGTTTTCGCGACATGGTCTGTCTGTCTGTTTGTCTGTGAACAAAATATCTCAGGAACTAAAAGAGCTACGAGGTTGAAATTCTATATTTAAGTTATGCACCCTCCCAAGGGGTGAAAATAGGCTTTGGAACAAAATCGGCCAAAAAGTACTAGTACTTTACTGATGTACTTTTTCAGTTTTTTTCGATTTTCTCCAAATTCGCAGCAACGATTTTGTTTAAAATTCAAAAATCAACTATTTTTTAGATGCTCTTTAAAAAGTATATCAGTGAAATTTTTTGTGGAAGTCGTTTAAAGTACGCTTTACTGATGTGGAAGCATTCGTAGCTCAGCGCCATCTAAATGATTCATCGCATGGTCAAGTGCTAAGAGCAACTAAATATACCTCAAACACAAAAGAATCTGGTGTTACCAGCACGGTGCACAACTTTCTCTTACCCTAGGGTAAGAGAAAGTTGTGTGCTGTACGCCAGTCACACCATTTTTTTTAATACTCTATCTATAATAAAAAATGACTAAAACGTTTAAAATAAAAATATAATTTAAAAAAATGCTTTTATTTAAATTGAACTAAATAGAGAGAAATAATTTAAGTGTTCTTGTTAAAATTGTTGAATATTTATGACTTAAAATAAAAAGCGTGGGGCGCTTCAAAGTGATTCCGAGGCTCTAAAGGGGCCCTTACACGATCAATCATACTGACAGTATTTGAGCTGATTGGCGTTTTGATTGAACGTGCATGGGCAAGACTGAAGACTGATGGCCGTTTTCTTTTTGTTTTTTTATTGTTACTTAGTGGCAGGGAACGAAGTTAGTTTAGTTAAGAAGAAAAAATCTGGTGTGACTGGCGCACAGCACACAACTTTCTCTTACCTTCGGTAATCGAAAGTTGTGTTCTGTGCTTGTCACCCAGATTTTTGTGTCGACATGTATTTAGTTCCCGGCAGTAGGGAATATTTGAATTCAGATGTAAAATTTATAAGTATGGGAAAATATTTATATTTTGTTACCATGGCAACCATTTCTCCTATCTTTCCTATGAAATACAAGAGTAAAGTGTGCTTCAAACAATTTTGAGGGCAAAACGAGAATATACATTTGAAAGAGCATCTAAAAAATAATTGATTTTTTGAATTTTTAATCAAAATCGTTAGAGCGAATTTTGAGAAAATCGAAAAAAACTGAAAAAGTACATTAGTAAAGTACTAGTACTCTTTGGCCGATTTTGATAAAACCTATTTTTTCCGGTCCCTGGGAGGTGTTTAACTTAAATATAAAATTTCATCCTCCTAGCTCAATTCCTTCATGCTTAAAATTGAACACACACACACACACACACACACACACACACACACAGACACACAGACACACACACAGACAGACAGACCATGTCGCGAAAATCACTTTTTTGGATTCAGGGGACCTCAAAACGTGAAGATCCATCAAAATCTCGACATCGAATTTTTGACATGAATCCAATACTTTCTCTCTATATATATATTACATATATACATAGGTAAGAGAAAGTAAAATTAGTGGCTTCCCACAGTCGAATGAGCTAAAAAGAACTTTATTCTGACTGGTAGTCTGAATGCTACGGTAAAATTATACTTGAATGAAGAAAATACTGACGATCGGACTGATTCACTCAGACTGACAGTATGATTGATCGTGTAAGGGCCCCTTAAGAATATACAATTCCTTAGCTATCAATATGCGCCCCACGCTTTTATTTTAAGTCATAAATATTCAACAATTTTAACAAGAATTAAATTATTTCTCTCTTTTTAGTTCAATTTAAATAAAAGCATTTTTTTACTTTCTCTTACCTATGTATATATGTAATATATATATAGAGAGAAAGTATTGGATTCATGTCAAAAATTCGATGTCGAGATTTTGATGGATCTTCACGTTTTGAGGTCCCCTGTATCCAAAAAAGTGGTTTTCGCGACATGGTCTGTCTGTGTGTGGGTGGGTGGGTGTGTGGGTGTGTGTCAAATTTTAAGCATGAAGGAATTGAGCTATGAGGCTGAAATTTTATATTTAAGTTAAACACCTCCCGGGACCGGAAAAATAAGCTTTTAATCAAAATCGGCCAAAGAGTACTAGTACTTTACTGATGTACTTTTTCAGTTTTTTCGATTTTCTCAAATTCGCTCTAACGATTTTGATTAAAATTCAAAAATCAATTATTTTTTAGATGCTCTTTCAAATGTATATTCTCGTTTTGCCCACAAAATTGTTTGAAGCACACTTTACTCTTGTGCTTCATAGGAAAGATAGGAGAAATGGTTGCCATGGTAACAAAATATAAATATTTTCCCATACTTATAAATTTTACATCTGAATTCAAATATTCCCTACTGCCGGGAACTAAATACATGTCGACACAAAAAATCTGGTGTGACAAGCACAGTGCACAACTTTCGATTACCGAAGGTATGAGAAAGTTGTGTGCTGTGCGCCAGTCACACCAGATTTTTTATTTTATACATGTGTTTGGGAGCATAACGCAACTTTCACTTACCGAATGTAAAAGAAAGTTGTGTGCTTTGCTGTACTAGAAAAGTCTCATGTCATTCACTTTTTTTATTTTTAATCTATTTTCTTTCCAAATGGATAATTTCCTGAGATTACAGAGAGGGAAAAAAAATTTTTTTTTTTATACCACACACACACACACACATTTGGCGTCATTCAAAGGCACAAAATAATTGACCTCAACTTTACACACGTCATTGTCTTTTTTTGTTTTATTCCGCACTGTCAGAGACAACGTCATCGGTTCAGTAGGTGAGGTTTATTAATTAAAAGCTTTTATTGGTGACGACGACGACGAGGACAATTTTTCATCTAAAAGAAAGAACAAAAAAAAAAGAGGATTTATAGAAAGAAAAAGAGAGAGAAGAGAACAAAACTAGCAATCCATTTGTTAAGATTTATGTCCCAAAAGCAACGCCATTTATCGGCTCTACACCAAAGTCAATTATAGATATCAAAATGTAATGAAATAAAGAAGAAACAAAATTGAAAAATTTAATTAATTTCTAAATGGTGGGTGGAAATTTAACGAATTATGATATTTACTAGCCGCACCGCCCTCCTTTGGAGGTCTCCTTGGAGCTGTCTCGGGCCCACCTGCAGCGGATCCTCGCCTTTTCTTAATCATGATCTGCAATTTTTCAGTCAACGGCGGAGTGTCCGTCTGTCTGTCTTGATCCAATCCGACCCCCCCCCCATCTCCGATCTATCTAAGGAAAATAAAAGTAAAAATCTGGTGTGACTGGCAAGGGCGGATCCAGAGGTGTTTCTCGGGGGGGGGGGGTAATTTGGTGTGATCGTCGCACAGCACACTATTTTTTCTTAATTTCGGTAATTTAAAGGTGCATTCTGTACTTATAAAATATAAATCAAATTTTTAAGTGTTAATTTTTAAAATTTTACATGAAAAATACATTTTTTTCGAAAAAAGTATTTTTTTCAAATCTCAGGGGGTAATTACTCCCTTTACCCTCCCCCTTGGATCCGCCCTTGGTGACTGGTCGCACACAACACAGCTTTCTCTTATTTTCGATAATCGAAAGTTGTGTTCTGTGCTTGTCACGCCAGATTTTTTTGTGTCGATATATAGGTATATACAGTTTCCGCCGATATATTAAAATTCAAAATGTAATGTTTTTTTTTTTTTTAACACTTGCATTTTTTTCTCATTCACACAGTCTTTTCGGCAACTTAGGGCATATAAGACTTTGACGACGATAACCGTTATTGATTAATACACATATTTGGGGTCCAGGCAGGTCTTATTTAATTTGGTATCCAAATGGCTTAAATAAAATCATCGAACTTTCTAGAGTCCGAAGCCGCCACTTTTGGTATACGAGGTTAGCACGCTAACCCCTACACCAAGCCCAGTGGGAATAAAGTTTATAAACAGAAAAATATTGATAATTTGTTAACCATGGCAACCATTTCTGCTATCTCTCCTATGAAGTACAAGAGTAAAGTGTGCTTAAGAAGATTTCAATGGCAAAATGAGAATATATATTTTAAAAAATAATTGATTTTTGTATTTTAATCAAAATTGTTGGAGCGAATTTTGGAAAAATCGA
Source organism: Euborellia annulipes (assembly GCA_023213315.1). Classification (NCBI taxonomy): domain Eukaryota; kingdom Metazoa; phylum Arthropoda; class Insecta; order Dermaptera; family Anisolabididae; genus Euborellia; species Euborellia annulipes. The sequence continues at coordinate 28,904 of JAKCPI010004850.1, forward strand.
AAAAAAAAATCATTGTGTGGTTTTATGAAACCACGATGCAAGTGAAACTTTTTCGTATCGTAGGCGTTTAATTTAAAGTTTTCAGAAAATTATTCAAATAAGGGTATTAAAATCGCGTTTTTAATCTTAACTTAATAATTGAAAAATGATGAATGATAATGGTAAATCAATACAGGCATATTAAAAACTGTGAACGATATTTATTTGGTAACTAGCCGCGCCGCCTCCTTGGACCCCCCCCCCCAGCTGGCTCGGGCCCGCCTGCGGCGAACTCGCCTTTTCGTAATTATGGGAAACTGGCTGGCTCGGGATCTTAAATTTCAACTTTCTTATTTTTGTCGTCTCGGATTGTGACGTCATGACTTGTAGCGTCACGGCACTTGACGTCACGGCCTGTAACGCGACATGCTGATAGAAGAGCCAAAAAATTTGGGAGGATATAATAAAAGTTTCACTTTAAAACTGAAAAAGTGCATCAGTAAAGTACTAGTACTTGTATGGCCGCTTTTGAATAAAAAGCTTATTTTCACGCCTTAGGGGGGTGTCTAATTTAAATATAAAATTAATTTTAAACCCTTCAAGCCACTCTGACTAACCCAGTTGAAAAATAATGCGATTCTAGTCCATTCAGTATGTAATTCACTTCCGATGATGGCACATATGGTGTCAAAATACGTATAAAGTGTTAATGTTAAATAAATATATCATTGAAACAAAAAACCTTGTGTATCATACTTGAATTTAATTCTCCTATTAAATATAAAATTTCAATCTCCTAACTCAATTCCTTCATGCTTTAAATTGAATCCAGACAGACAGACAGACCATGTCGCGAAAACCAGAGGGGACCTCTAAACGTGTATATCCTTCAAAATATCGACATCGAATTTTTGACATGAATTCAATACTTTCTCTCTCTTATATTAACTTATATAGAGGTAAGAGAACGTAAAAATAAGCATAGAAATAATTTAATATTTGACCTGGAGGACGATTTTATTTGCCAACTTGATCTTTTCACAAATAGAGAGAGCTTTTTATATAAAAACATGCCTTTAAGATGGCAGACAGGCAGGCAGCGAGGGGAAAAAAAAACTTTTAATCTTGAAATCATATACAAAAGAAGATATACCCTTTTCTAAAGCCTTTCTTATTTTTTTTTTTATTTAAAATCATTCTAAAATCTCTACTTGTTGTTAAGAGAGGAAAGGAAATATTTTTTTTTTTTTTTACTTTCTCTTACCTCTATATATGTTAATATATATATAGAGAAAGTATTGGATTCATGTCAAAAATTCGATCTCGAGATTTTGACGGATATACGCGTTTTGAGGTCCCCTGAATCCAAAAAAGTGGTTTTCGTGACATGGTCTGTCTGTGTGTGTGTGTGTGTGTGTTCAATTTTAAGCATGAAGGAATTGAGCTAGGAGGTTAAAATTTTATATTTAAGTTAAACACCCCCGGGACCGAGAAAATGAGCTTTTAATCAAAATCGGCCAAAGAGTACTAGTACTTTACTAATGTACTTTTTCAGTTTTTTTTTGATTTTCTCAAAATTTGCTCCAACGATTTTTTTTTTTAAATTCAAAAATCAATTAGTTTTGGAGTTTAGGCTTTCACAGTTGTTATCATTAGTAAAAGAATTAGATTTTCGGTTTAACTGTGGTTTATTTGTAAAAATTACAACGTTTCGGCCACTCATTCTGTGGCCTTCTTCAGGTACAATTCAGCTAAGATTACAAAGGTTGTTACATCTGTGACAATCTCAATTGAACTGGTTGAGAAAAAATGGCTGCCGCATCTCGACCTGCACGCCATCTACACACGAGCAGCGCCCCTACATATGCCGTGCAGGTCGAGAAGCGGCAGCCATTTTTTTTTCTCAATTAGTTCAATTGAGATTGTCACAGATGTAACAACCTTTGTAATCTTAGCTGAATTGTACCTGAAGAAGGCCACAGAATGAGTGGCCGAAACTTTGTAATTTTTACAAATAAACCATACTTAAATCGAAAATATAATTCTTTTACCAAAAATCAATTAATTTTTAGATTCTCTTTACAATTTATATTCTCATTTTGTCATTAAAATCTTCTGAAGACCACTTTACTCTTGTACTTTTTTTTTTTTTTTTTTTTTTTTTTTTTTTTTTAAATTCACACTTTTTTCTCATTCACACTCACACTCACACACACATTCACACTGTCTTTTCGGCAGCTCAGGCCATATAAGACATTTACGATAACCTTTATTTATGAATTTTTATATATTAGGGTCCAGGCATTTTTATTTAAGCCATACTCTTGTACTTGATAGGAAAGATAGGAGAAATGGCTGCCATGGTAACAAAATATAAATATTTTCCCATACTTATAAATTTTTCATCTTGAATTCTAATATATCGGTGGAAAACTAAATATATGTCGACACAAAAAATCTGGTGTGACAAGCACAGTACACAACTTTCGATTACCGAAAGTTTTGTGCTGTGCGACCAGTCACACCAGATTGTTATTATTGAGAAGAGTAGATAATAATGATATTTCTATTTTATCTCTTTACATAATCTCTCCGCCGCTTGGCGGTTCACTCCATACACAGTTTGTGTAACATAGGCCTACTTCCTATGCAAGTTTATCCCTTGAAAAATTTTAACAGTGTATGAAATTTAGAAAACTTTCTAAACATTATTATTATTAATATATTATGCTTTTTGTTTAAACTCAATATGATAATAAACAGCGAAATTATTCAAGTTCATCCAAACCTGAATAAAAAAGTGCAAAAATCTGCTACTAGAAAAAAAAACCTCGCAAAAATAAACAATTAAAAAAAATAAATAAATAAATAAAGAAAATGACCGGAGAATAAAAAACGAGCAATTGATGGACCCTCTCACATCATCTTTAATTGGCAAATATTTCGACTGGCATTACGCCTAGTCATCATCAGTGCAAACAACTACAAGGAGATGAGCAATAATTAATACATTATTTATAACAATATTTTTGATTATTCCATTATGAACTTACATGATTTGGTGGAGGGCCCGTGTCAAACAATGGTTGGGGATTATTTTAAAATTTCTCGGAGAAGCAGGGGTCAGACGCAAGTGCAAGCGAAGTTTAGTAAAAAAAGATCGTGAGTTGGTGTTTATATATTTCCCCCACTCTCCACTCATGCGCCTTCGCATCCGCTTCCCGAATTGCAAAGATGAACATTAATTACACTAGTCGACAAGGTTTTTTTCACAAGATATCTGATTAGTGAACCTAGTACATTTTTTCACCCTGAATTCAGATATGTAGTTAGAATTTTTCCATCAGGCACAGTTTTAGAGATTTAGAGTAAAATAGATTTTAGTCGAAAATGTGCTCTAAAACGGCTTTTATTTAAAATGTTCAAATTATTTTTAACGCCGCACCCCGTCAAATTATGCAGATAGTTAGAATACATATAAATTTTAAGTTTCATCTCAATCGGAGGTCATTTAGACGTGCCGCAAACGGCTTAAAGTTTCAAAAAATCGAAATTTCCAAGATTTTTTTTGCTTTGGTCACCCCTAATACAATTTTAGATACCCCTGAATGCAAAACACATATATGTACGATATTCTATAGTTCTTTGGCTTTCTAAAAATCATTCATTCATAAAAATCTGTTAATTATTAACGAAATTATTAAGAAAAACGTGAGCAAAGAAAAAACACAAGTACACTCACTGGTCGAAAAAAATGGACTTCAATTGAATTAAAAAGCGAACCCTATCCACGAGAAGCTAATGTATCCTCTCTGAGCATCGGGTCACGGGCACTAACTTTATTATATATATATGTTTAAAAAAAATATATTTCTTGAATCTCATATCTTTCTTTATACTTCTAAAAGAACAAGAGGTCCATTTTTTTCGTCCAGTGAGTGTACTTAGTGTTTTTTCTTTGCTCACGTTTTTATTAATAATTTCGTTAATAATTAACAGATTTTTACGAATGAGTGATTTTTAGAAAGCCAAAGATCTATAGAATATCGTACATATATGTTTTTTCCATTCAGGGATATCTGAAATTGTATTAGGGGTGACCAAAGCAAAAAAAATCTTGAAAATTTCGATTTTTCTAAACTTTAAGCCGTTTGAGGCACGTCTAAATGACCTCCGATTGGAATGAAACTTAAAATTTATATGTATTCCAACTATCTGCATAATTTGACGGGGTGTCGGCGTTAAAAATAATTTGAACATTTTAAATAAAAGCCGTTTTAGAGCCCATTTTCGACTAAAATCTATTTTGCTCTATATCTCTAAAATTGTGCCTGATGGAAAAATTCTAACTACATATCTGAATTCAGGGTGAAAAATACTTCTAGAATTTCATATCTTCATTCTTGTGAAAGAAAAAAAGTTCATTTTTGTCGACTAGTGTTATTTATCTTCACCCATTGAATTCACACAAACTCTGGGGTGTAAAAAATTTTTTTATTTTAGAAAACATTACAAGATTGATACATTTCTTTTTATATTAATTAATCTAACCACGAATGTTCCCCTCCTACAAATTATATAATTGGCTCCCGTAAGGTGGCTATATTCTAATATGTTATTTTTTGTTTTTAAAAAGAGTTGTGTAATTTATATTGAAGTCTTTAGTGTCAGACTGTATGTTCACAGCTTTGTCTTTATTTAAATAGATGAAACATTTCTCTAAGAACTCCCTCTTCATTCTGTCTTCCTCACAAATTAGGATCTTTATGTCCTCCATGTAAAATATGTGACCCTGATTGATGGCGTGTTGAGCAAGTGCCGTAGTCGTTTGTGATCTTTCTACCGATTTTTGATGTTCGTTTTTTCTAATGTGCAATGGCCTTTTTTTGGCCAATGTAGACCCCATCACAATCTGAACACCTGATGCTATATACAACATTTTTCTTATTGAAATATTCAGTTGCGTCTTTATTGTTGTATATATTGATCATATTGTTGTTTGGTTTTATGACGACATCGATATTATGAGTGGCTAGAATCCTTCCTTCTAATTATCTCTGTTACGCCACAAATATATGGGAAGGAACTAAATATTTTCATAGAGGAGGGAGTGTTAGGCTCAGGGTTAACGTTCACTAGAGAAGTACTATTTTTCCGTGCGCTCGCTGCTCGGCATCCCCTAACGATTCTTTTGATAAAATATAAAGGGAAATAAATAAATACAAGTATTTTACACTTGAAATAAATATGATGTTAAATTGTGGTCAAATATTTTAGAAAAAAAAAAAAATCTGTAGTGACCACAAAACTTTCTTTGAATGCTGTCCTGTCAGAAGCAGATTATTTAAAAAGTCTTGATATCCATATTTTTATTAAATGCATATAATAATAGTAGTAGTAATAATAGAGGATCAATAGAGGCCCCAAAAAAAAGAGAGAAGAAAAAAAAAGGGAGAAGAGAGAGAGAGAGAGAGAGAGGATGATGATGACAAACCAACGAACCCTCAGCCCTATGCAAGCAGACGAACGAGGGAGGAATATGTGAAAGGCTCTCTATAAAGAGAGCGAGAGAGGAGTTGGCAAGTCTTCTTCTCTTCTCTGGACTTAGTTGGTAGATAAGAAGAGAGAGAGAGAGAGGAGTGCGCGTTTGGAATGGTCAAGTCAAGTCTGCACAGCTTGCGATAACACCGTCGTGCGTGATAAGCCCCTCTCTCTCTCTCTCTCTCTCCCTTCTCTACTTCAGAAAAAAAAAAAAAAATACCGGACCAACTAAAGAATACCAAAATCCTCTTTTAACATTAAAGAATCCCTCTTCAATCATCATTCATACAAAAACAACAACAACAGAACAAAAATCTATGGACTCTGTTTGAACAACTTCACGTTAACATTTTGCAGTCTTAAGGCTAAAAGGAGCCGAGTGGAGGAGGAGGAGGAGTTCGAGATAGGAAATAATGTAACTTCACGGGGTGCCGGTAGATGGTTACGGCCTGGGTGTTTGACGTTTGTGTCTTCAAGCACGAAATAAACGGGAATCCCGATAGGAATTTCAAATAATAAAAATATAAATAAAAATGAGAAATTGAAGGGTGTTGTTTCTTTATTCGATTAATTACACACAGCTAACGCTTGGTTCGTGTTTAAACCATCCTTAGACAGGTTAAAAGTCATTATGAAAATATCATAGTGAATTTTATACATTTATTATATAATAAATATATATACACAGTGTGAGACGACCAGGTACATAAATTTTTCCCAGCTCTGGAGGATGGTTCAAACACGTGAACCGAAACGTCAGCTGTGTGGAACTAATCGAATATAGAATTAACCTTAGCTGCATTTTTTATTTTTACCCCTTACATAATATAGGATCTCAGCTATAAATTGTTTATGTAATAATAATAATAATGATGATAAGGAGAGTCCAGGAAAAATAGTTGGGTTCCCAAAATTCTCAAAAGGGGAAAGCTAAAAAAATTCCAGAAAATGAAAGATTTTTGCCCTGTTGAATTTTGTCTTGTCTTCTGAATAATTAAAGCCATTTAATTTTTAATAAAAAAAAAAAAAAAAAAAAAAAAAAGAAAAAAAGCTAATTAAATTTCTCAAATATAAAAAATAATAAAAATTGTTATTTTGGAATTAAATTTTAGTTTTTTTCCCTCTAAGTCCATGGGAGGCTTTCGGTGTATCGGTTTAGGATGTTACGGTTTCAAGGCAAAATGAAAATATCCCTTTTAAAGAGCTCTGGGCAGTGATGGATTTTGATTTTCATAATAAATAGACGAAATATTTTTTTAATAATTTTAAGGAATTCACGCTTTTTTCTGCATTGACACTGAGAATCACACACCATTCACAAATTCTTTTGGCACTCGACCTTTTCGACGTTAAACGGGTACCTTCTTCAAATTTTTGTACATATTGGGGTTGGCAAAATTATTTAAACCTTTTGTTCTCCAAATGCCTTTTATTAGGTCATGGACTGCTGGGGTAAAAACCCCGACTTTTGGTTACGAGTTTACAATAACCTCTACAAATACCCCGAGGGCACGGGAATGATTCAAATACTGGTCCCTAATAATATTAATTTAAAATTGTCCCCTCTTTCGGCTACTCGAGGCCACAGGGATTAATTTTTGTAATTATTTGTATCGAAGGTATCCGAGAGACGTTCCACAGCTTCCCCGTGCTTGACAAGACTTCATTGTATTTAACATTTAAAAAAAAAAAGTTTCAATTCCAAATCTAATTCCATTGGAAACATTTTCTCTTTTTTCCTTTTTAAATAAATTTCTTTGATATGTTTCATTCAAACTGCAACTTTCCCTTTTTTTTTTTTTTTTTTTTTTTTTTTTTTTTTTGTTAAAGTTTTAAGAATTCGGCCTGTTTTTTTTTTTTTTTTTTTTTTTTTAAATGCATATAAACTCACACACTTTTCTCTATTCCATTCCATCTACGTAAATACATGAAAAAGAAAGAAAGAAAGAAAAAGAGATATTGAACATATAACAAAAATTTTGATATTTCTTTGCAACCAAAAAAAAAAAAACTTTTGATTAATTTTCACACTCCTATAAGCTGAAAAGTTTTAAAAAGATTTCTTTCTTTTTTTTTTTCTTGCTATCGAAAGAAAATAATACATGTTTTACTTGAATAAATGATCTTAAAAGAGTCTGCTCTCAAAAATAATATAAACACAAAAAAAAGATTAAATAAGACGTAATTATTGTCGACGTTTCGGGGACTAAACGTCACCCATCTTCAGGAACTATATTACAAGCAATACATATAATCAGAAACTTTTTAAACACTTCTATCACACCCAATAGACACAAAGTTAATTTTTAAGTTTTTTTCCTAATTTTGCCCTTTCAGCTACTGAGGCCATTTTCTTGATAAAATAACGATGGGGGATATGTTCAACACGCGAAAAAAAAAAAAGAAAAATAATTTTTATTGAGGAGTACGTGAATTTCATTTTGCAAGTCCCATTTGGGGAGATTCCTTCGTCACTTTTTTTTCTACTTTTTGCCAAATTCTCTGGTTTTTAAAACACGTGACCTTCAGTCCGAAATATTCTGAATCAGGTGAATTTATGGAGCCGAAGTGCGAAAATGCATTTAAAAAAAATCTGAAGATCCTTTTCTTAGAATTTTGGCATCCTTTTAAGCCTAGGTTAATGAAGCCCTCGGGTTTGGTGTAGTTGGCAGCGCGCCTGCCTTGTATACCAAGGGTCGCGGGTTCGGATCCCAGTCAGTCAATGGCTTAAATAAGAATGCCTGGACCCCCAATAGATATATTTACAAATAACGGGTATCTTCTAAAATGGCCTCAAATTGATGAAAAGACTGTGTATATGTGTGTGGGGGAATGGGAAAAAATAGGCTAAGGGGGGTTCAGGAGTGACGTCTAAACGTACTTAAAAAAACTAGACTATTATAAGAAATTGTTCAATGCGGTTTTTTTACTTTCTCTTACCTATGTATATATGTAATATATATATAGAGAGAAAGTATTGGATTCATGTCAAAAATTCGATGTCGAGATTTTGATGGATCTTCACGTTTTGAGGTCCCCTGAATCCAAAAAAGTGGTTTTCGCGACATGGTCTGTCTGTGTGTGTGTGGGTGGGTGTGTGTGTGTGGGTGTGTGTGTGGTGTGTGTTCAATTTTAAGCATGAAGGAATTGAGCTACGAGGTTGAAATTTTATATTTAAGTTAAACACCCCCCGGGACCGGAAAATAAGCTTTTAATCAAAATCGGCCAAAGAGTACTAGTACTTTACTGATGTACTTTTTCAGTTTTTTTCGATTTTCTCAAAATTTGCTCCAACGATTTTTTTTAAAATTCAAAAATCAATTATTTTTTAGATGCTCTTTAAAATGTATATTCTCATTTTGCGATTGAAATCTTCTGAAGACCACTTTTACTCTTGTATTTCATAGGGAAGATAGGAGAAATGGTTGCCATGGTAACAAAATATAAATATTTTCCCATACTTATAAATTTTACATCTGAATTCATATGTTCCGTACTGTCGGGAACTAAATATATGTCGACACAAAAAATCTGGTGTGACAAGCACAGTACACAACTTTCGATTACCGAAGGTAAGAGAAAGCTGTGTGCTGTGCGCCAGTCACACCAGATTTTTTTTAATGAATTAAATTCATAAGAGATTATTGGGACATCGAGCTATAATTTGTTTAATGACTTATTAAAAAATTATCGTAATTAATTTTTTGTTATCAAGCAAATACAAAAAAACAATCTGTCCCAATAATCTTTAATTTTTTTTAAAATTTAAAAATGAATTTATTGTTATTATTAATCACATATTAATTAAGAAATTTTTAAAATAAGCTTAGATGATTTATTTAAAAATCAATTGTCAAATTAGTTCAGCATTCTTGCAATAGATGGCAGGCTAGTCTAACAGACGATATACTATTAGCCTATATTTATATATTTTTATGCTTTTATAAAAGATACATAATATATAATAACATTTATAAAGTATTTATTGTTAAAAGATCAATGAAAATCAACCAAATGCATTAAATATTATTAGCTACCATTCTGACATCTCTTGGCAAATTTTTGAATTACTTGATTTTTTGGGCATACTTTTTATGACACACAACGCCATCTCATCGGGAAAAACATGCGTAACCACTTCGGCCCCTTTCCCCCACCAGATATATATTTTTATATTAATTGCCTGATTAAGGCATTTCGAGGGTTAAGGGAGGTTCAGGAGCGCGGCTAGTAATTAACATGTTTAATTTAATATAGAGCTTTTGGATAGAGATATTCTCAATTTCTATAGAGGATATTATTATATTAAGCTAAAGGAGCGAGAGAGAGAGAGAGAGAACACGCAAGTTGGAATACTCTGGGGATTTCTGTCGTGTATATTACAATTGTTCTGCACGAAACTCTCTCTTATATAAAGGGAATTAGTAAAACGAATCAAATCTTGTAAGAAAAGAGTTGCTTGTGATTACAAAAAAAAAAAAAAAAAATATTAGGCCTATACTTTACAGCCAGCACATTCTATTCTAAATTTGATTATGTAATTAATTAAAGAAATCAAATCTCTGAGAAAAAATAAACTAACATCTCTTTGAAATTGTTTTTACTTAAGATTATTCGGACAGTACCCCGCGAGTCATAATAGAATCTAAATTTTTTTTTAATAAAATGAAAAATTTGAATGCCAAAATTCCTTATTATAATTTAGTCGTGACGTAACAAAGTTTATAATTGTATTAAGTTAATAATTTAATTGCCAAAAATAATAAATGAATGACTTTTGACTTGAGCAGTATTTCACGTAATATAGAACTGGCAACATTGCATTCATCAACTATCTATTTTAAATCTTAAAAAGCCTTAAATTTTATTTTATTTAATATATTACAATGATTAATGCAAATCAGTTTAAACACAATGGACGATTTACGAGAAAAAATATCGTAAAAAAAAAAATGTAACTGACAGCGAGAAAAGAGTATTATTTTATGCGACGTTGCCAGACTGGTCTGAGTCTCATTTTTAAATATTGGCGACTGTCATTTTGGACAATTTTTTTGACTTTCTTGTTAATATATCCTTAAAAGCCTTCGGCAGAAACTTTTGATTTTATGTTTAACGTATTCCTCGGAAGTGAATTGATTAAATGTAAGTTTTTTGTTTTTGTATCTAATGCAGAGGTGGCTGTATAATTCGATATGTGTGCGTTTCGTCGACATTCCCCATAGACTACATGTTAAATTTCAATTTTTAAAAAATTAATTACACGATAACCCTGCGTCAGATCTGCTTCAAAATTTTATTTTAAACGTATGTGATAGTGATTAATAACATATTAAAAAAATTAGCTTTTAATCTAATAAAATGAATTTGAAAAATCCGAAATACATCAGTAAAAATTTTACTTTTTATAGAGCATCTATAAACCTACAACCCAAAGCTGGAATGTTTTGCAACTTTGTTATTGGATATTGTTGTTAATAACAATTCCCACGAGATTGCGGGTCTATTTATCTTAAATTTATCTTAAATAATTTTTTATAAAAAAAAAAATCATTTTTTTTCTCGGTCTAGTATAATATTTATGATAAAGTCTCTAGGAGAGGTGGTAAAAGAAAAATTGGCACTCGTATGACTTAAAAAAAAGGGGGACAGTGCGAGGAGAGGGGAGGAAATGATAAGGGAATGAGAGATTTCTCTCTGAAGGGTTATCTCTATCTCCTTGGGCGTAAATCTTTACGCCTTCTCGGGGACTGCTTTATTCAAAACGAATCCCTTCAAGAGAGAAGGATTAAAGCTCATTAATATCAGAGAGGAGAAAAAAAAAATAAATAAATGAACATGTTTATAACACGTTCTCTTTTTTTCACTTTGACCCAATTAAACGAGAGGAAGGGAGGGTAATATGGAATACCGACCCTTTTAGGTGCTGCAATTTATCTGATGCTTGTCAAACGTCCATCTTTGAGTGGTAGTTGTCGCTATACCGTCAGAGAAGTTGGTTTTTTTTTTCAGAGGAGGAATTATTTTTATTAGGGGAATTTTTAATCAAAGACCACCATTTTTGTATTAAATATTTATTAAAAATATATAAATAATGTACAACGTTTCGATTTCAGCCGTTATCAAGTACTGTGCACTTGCTCCGACTCAAGTGAACCAACTGTCATGTCCGTTACGTGCCTTTTTATATACAGCGACGTCAGCGCCATCTGTCGGCATTCCTGTGAAGTTAGCATTCAAATTTTCCCGCTATTTTCACTCATTTCCATGAAGTTAGTAACAATTATCAAAGTGTTTACATAAAAAGCATGATGTTACAATAAGTTTCTTGAATTTGATTTTAACAGCGCCATCTATCGGCATTTCTGTGAAGTTAGATTCAAATTTTCCCGCTCTTTTTCACTCATTTCCATGAAATTAGTCCCAATTATCAAAGTGTTTACATAAAAACACGATGTTACAATAAGTTTTTTGAATTTGATTTTAACAGCGCCATCTGTCGGCATTTCTGTGAAGTTAGATTCAAATTTTCCCGCTTTTTTCATTCATTTCCATGAAGTTAGTTACAATTATCAAAAGTGTTTACATAAAAAGCACGATGTTACAATAAGTTTCTTGAATTTGATTTTAACAGCGCCATCTGTCGGCATTTCTGTGAAGTTAGATTCAAATTTTCCCGCTCTTTTTCACTCATTCCCATGAAGTTAGTTACAATTATCAAAGTGTTTACATAAAAAACACGATGTCACAATAAGTTTTTGAATTTGATTTTAACAGCGCCATAAGTCGGCATTTCTGTGAAGTTAGTCAAATTTTCCCGCTCTTTTTCACTCATTCCCATGAAGTGTTACAATTATAATGTAAGTAGTATTACATAAAAATCATGATGTTACAATAAGTTTCTTGAATTTGATTTTAACATAGATGTTATAAAATATTATTATTAAATCATTTCAAAATTACTGATTTAATAATAATATTTTATAACATCTATGTTAAAATCAAATTCAAGAAACTTATTGTAACATCATGGTTTTTATGTAAACACTTTGATAATTGTAACTAACTTCATGGGAATGAGTGAAAATAGCGGGAAAAATTTGAATCTAACTTCACAGAAATGCCAACAGATGGCGCTGACGTCGCTGTATATATAAAAAGGCAAGTAACGGACATGACAGTTGGTTCACTTGAGTCGGAGCAAGTGCACAGTACTTGATAACGGCTGCAGAATAAACAGTCGAAACGTTGTACAGTATTTATATATTTTTAATAAATGTTTAACACAAAAAATGTGGTCTATGATTAAAAATTCCCCTAATAATAATATTTCAAACCACAAAAGCTCTAATAAACACATTCGTGTGGAATTATTTTTTGAACCCATCTCGTATTTTCCGAGGTAAGAGTTTGTGAAACTCTGTGTTCTTATTATAATGACTTATTTGGTAAAAAGCTGTTGTAAATACCTATAGGGGAGTTGAATTTGTTCTCGCAAACTGATTTTCCACCATGAGCTTGTTGTCATTGTTGCCATCATTGTTTAAAATGGCGAGTCGGCTAATATGGAATACCGAAGGAAACCCTGAATTTATAATATAAATTCAGGGTTTACAAATTTAATCTATATAAATTGAAAATATTAAAATTTTAATAAATTCTAAATAAATATTCTTTTTAATTTCTAAGGAGTTGGAAAGTTTTCTAACCATTTATATTTAATGCATTTAAAGAATTCTTTTTTTTTTTGTGCTTTTTAGATGATCAACCCTTTCAAGTTTGAACGACGATTTCTCATATTTATTATAGCCAGTTAAAATTTATATTTTATTTTTATTTCTTTTCATAAATAGAGTTTATATTCCAAAAAAAAAAAAAAAAGAATAAAAAACGAACCCAATCATTAATTCTATTCTGTTTTATAAATTGAAAATATTAATAATAATAATAATAACAATGATGATGATGATTTTATTTTTTAGGGATTTTTTTATTTTTATTTCCATATGCATCAAGTTGGTAATATAATTTCTATTATTATTTAAAACCGAGCCAATATTTTCTTTTTTAGGTCATATCTCTAAGAACAGACGTTAATAAAATTGGGTAAAAGTAAAGTAATAACACCAGCGTTAAAATAGCTATTCTCTAAAACAGGTTTTAACAGCGACGTTAAGATTTTCCTTT